>WPIO01000030.1:2515000-2745000 GCA_009760855.2 Cristatella mucedo | reverse complement strand
GCCATCGAATCGCGTCGTTTGCATCCTCGGAGTAGCTTTCCTTAGTCACTCTCTCGAGTCGCCCCCAGCCAGGGATGGAGACCCCGCGTCTTTTGAGCAGCACCGCTACCAGGTGTCTCGCCCGCGTCTGCGGCAGGCCAGTGGCAAAAACAGCAGCCGAAATCGACGTAGCTTTCCGTCGTAACCAGGATTTCGTAATTGTCACCATTTAGCCGATCTCGACCGGCTCCTATAGTGCAAGGTCACTCCTGCGAGCCCGAAAAGTCACCTGCCTTGGACAGGCTGCGAATGCTTGACGGTTGACCAACACTTTAAAGAAGTAATTGATCCTTACCACCTCTAATAGCTCTAACTTATTAGTAAAAGAACTTAGCCTCTTATAGCGCTGAAGTAATTATGGAAAACCTCCATTTGTCGCTATTAGCTCTAAGGTAAAAAAAGCCACCTTTAGCTATAATGACACTAGGGTAACAAAATAAAACCCTAGCGCCTAATATAGCGCTAATTTAATAATCGAAAGCTTCATTGCTTCGAACAGCACAATAGCAATCGTGGCAAGTCTCGCAGTGCCTCTACTAGTGCCAATGGTAACAATCTTCTGGTTTTCTGACGAAAATAATAATTCTTTTGAACTTGAGCCTGCGAGTGATCTCTGCGGTAGGCTCCTCAGGAAGTATTCCAAGAAATCGCCGAATGGCGCGATAGAAGCAAGCCACACTTACTTTTGTTGCTCGCACAGCGGACACGTCGCGTCAGAGGTAGCGTGTGGACGTGTGGCTTGCTCTCTGCAGCCAGAGTCGAGGTAGCGAGACGGCGCGCGGCACGATCAAGGAAACACGCCGAATTCGCAGAGTCATGGGTTCCGAGCGAATAGCATGCCGCAGCGGGTTGCTGGCTAGAGCTTCTATTTTGTGAGTTCATGTTACGTTCCGACTTCTCACCGAAGGCCTTGGCGACAGTAGCGCACAGGCTTGACGAGGGTGGGATTCGCGTGCTGACAATTGTTGCTTGCATTTTTCGAAGCAATTGGCATTTTTCGAGTTGAACGTCGATCAATGAAAACCCCCTCGATTTGGCCTATGGGTTAAAGGTGTTAGCCTTTGACGATCGAGGTCGTGGGCTCAACCCTGCGGCATATGTGAAGCACATGGCTAGAGATTAAGCTCTCTCTTAGGGTGTTATACGAATGAATTGTCTGTATTTCTTGACACCTTAGCAACGTGCCTACCTACACGTGCCTTCCCAAGCTGACATACAGGTACGTTGGCCTTCTTTTCCTGGGGAGCGTCGTGGCTTCCAGTACGGCCAAGCCGAAATCCATTCGAGGAACACAAATGCCTAGCATTGCTCGGGTTCCGGATGGGCTGCTTGTGAACGACAGTTTCAAAGCGAGCTTGAACAACCGATCCCGCCTGTTCGGTAACGCAGCTCTTTCTTTGACCCCTTGCAAAATGGCCGACGTAGCTTAGAGCTGCATGTTCTATTCTTAACCCAGGAGTGAGTTGCTCGCACTTCAAGACTCGGGATCTGGCTTTGACGATCACTGATGCTCCAGACAATCATTTATTGCCCCTGTCAAGCTGGGCGAATGCAACCGGATCATGTCTACCGCCATACAAACGACGCCGAAAAACAGATAGCCCCGATTTTTAGTTTAAGCATTGCCTTACCCTCAGCAGTGACCTCTGATTGCTGGTACAATAGCACATCTCTTGTTGAATCAGTTCGAAATCAAAGTGTCATGTTCCAAAGTGACCTCTCATTAGACGAACACATCAGCTCCACAATCAAGACTGCCTATGTTCAGCCAAATAACATTGCTAAAACTTGGGCTTGTTTAGAAAAGGATACCACGTCCAAGATGGTCCATGCATTCGTGACATCCCGTCTTGACATCTGTAACTCACTGCTTGCTGGCCTACTGGCATGTGCAATCAGGCGATTACAGCTGGTGCAAAACTCCGCAGCTGGGCTTGTCTGTTGTGAGCGTCGCAGTACCACATCACACCACTTCTCGCTGACCTGTACTGGCTACCAGTCAAGCAACAGATTGACTTCAAGGTTTTGTCGCTCACTTTTAGGTCACTTCATTCTTTGGCTCCAGCCTATCTCTCAGATATACTACCCCATTAGGCCAAGCATCGCCTTTCGGAATCCAACAGTTTACCAATACCTCGTACAAACCTCAAATCCTTTGGAGACCGTGCATTTAATTCGTATTCTCCCAAAGCCTGGAACTCACTACTGACTTTCGTCAGAACAGCTCCTGACGTGACCACATTTAAAAAGAACTTAAAAATGCACCTATTTAGGACAGCAATTAGTAGGTCTCTGTGATTCGTCCTTCATGTGCTTATGCGTGCTGACACTGTGCATGCTGCCACTTACCACACTTGCATGTTGACCCTGCGCATGTCACACCTAACCATGTTATTGATGTTGCTTATCAAGCATGATATTACTCACCATTCAATCGCATTTCCCTTTGCAGCAAATGTAAAGCGACTAGAAAGAGATTCTGTTCTCTGAAGGTGCTTTATCAGGTGCATTATTATTATTGCAGCGAGATACTGACCTGTACGGCGTTCCCTAGCGATCTTTCTCAAACATGCTCTGGTGCGTGGGAAATTTCCTTGCAATTAAGCTGCCGACGGCGGAAGGAAATGGCCTTAGGTTCACGCGCAATGAGACGATCGGATGGGGGTGGGTGGGCCATGATATGAGCCTATGTAAACGAAAGTGCCAACTTAAAAAATATGGCTATCGTATCCGTAGCTAGCGTAGCTTGCTCGCTGTTAATTTTGTGCATCTCGCATTGTGACAGAACGCAGCTCACTGAACTTTGGCGGAGCTCCAGAGTAGACGCACAGAGTTTTCCATTATTTATATAGCATGCTAACAGGAACCATTCGATCTTGCTTCTTTCGCAACAAATGCAAAGTGTCTAAAAAGAGATTGAGTTTTCTGAGAGCGCTCAGTCAAATGCAATACTATTGATACTATTACTCTATGAGCCAGCGTCGTCTGAAAAGCGAATCAGTTAAGTCCGATGTGAGCTAGCTTGAATTACAAAGAGCAAACGGTGAGCTCTGGATTGCGGCCCCGCGTGCTGAAGAGCTTGCCTGATTCCTCGCTCGCAGAAGACCAAGGATTGTAAATGGCTGAATTCGCAATGCAGCGGCTGCACTACAAAACAGAAGGTGAAGGACAGTGGTGCAAGATGCGTAGTGAGCGTGGAAGTAGTTAAGTAGTATAAGATCAGTGCAGAACATACAGGCGGCGAAACCTCTCGATCTTTATGAACACTGACCACGAATAATGGCTAGTGTCACGCCATTGAGATGAAGAAGCTACCATCGTCTTGAAGCGATGAACAATGGGCTTTGTCGCTCGACTATAGTGTCCACCGACAGTCTCAGTGCTGCACCACTCAGAGTTCTTGCCGTGCCTCAAGAACTGACACTGCACTGACACTGGTTGAAGAAATTCGTGAGTTTCTCTCTCAGGAATTCTTTTACTTTTGAATGTTTACATTCTTTCTTGGGTTTCGTTTGCTTTGACGAAGTGTGTTGATTTCCAATCCGCAGAAGCCCCATTTCAAGTGAACACCGAACTGAACCATGGCACAGGCAATTTCTCGAAGGATAAGGGTAGTAACAACCGTTTCGGCAGTTAAATCCCTTCGAAATTATAATCAATGGACCTCGAGCTCGAAAGCCAGCGCAGAACTTTATATATAGCTACTACCTCAGCCATCTTGCTACGTGACTTAATCACAATTATGAAATTTACCCCAAATAAAAAATACTAGCTGATTAAAAAGCCTCTTTTTATATAGCGAAGGAAGAGCCTGAAGCCTATCTCCACCACTTGCAGTAGCAATAAAGGATCGCTTACCGCAGGGTTCGAACCCACGACCTCGGAACTGAGGTCCGGAGACCTCAGTTCCGAGGTCGTGGGTTAAAGTTCAAGTTCAAGTTAAGGGGTTTATTCCTAGCTACTACCAACCAGAGTCATTACATGTCGCGATTTTCCCTGAATAGCAGCATTAAAGAGACTGGGCCCAGGAGCGCTCGTGAGAAACGCCGAGAATGCGATTTCTGGTCAAATCTGTGCATCGTTTCGGCGAGAGCGTTTCGAATCTGAATGCGTGCGAGTGCTCGTGACTGTATGCATCCATTTATCGCATCTGCCTCTGCGATGTGCACGAATCTAATCGGTTCTAAT
Source organism: Cristatella mucedo (assembly GCA_009760855.2). Taxonomy (NCBI): domain Eukaryota; kingdom Metazoa; phylum Bryozoa; class Phylactolaemata; family Cristatellidae; genus Cristatella; species Cristatella mucedo. Next base: position 2,740,773 of record WPIO01000030.1, on the reverse strand, counting down.
CTAATCGGTTCGGCGGGCGCACGATTCCTTAGCCGCTAGTTTATCCTAGCACTTCATCGAGCGTTACTCTCCCCGCGAATGCGCAGGCATCGCCAGCGAAGGACGCATCGCAAGATTGAATAAAAGTCGCGTCGCACTGCTCCTTTGTCAGCGCGATGAGCGCGTCCTGTCCCCGTTAGATAAGCTTGGAGCTCGAGGAGCGTCGCAAAGTTTAGATTGAATGCAAGGTTCCATCTTTGTGAGATCAGATGATGATCTGCAAAAGCGCCGCATAAGATGACCTGTGCTCGGCGTCAGGGAAGTGTCAAAGCTTTCAGTGCCGGCAGGACCGTGAAGCGGTCTATCACTAACTTATATACGCTTATAGGCTCTGAGCGGTGCCGAAGAGGCAGCCGCGAAACGTGGACCGTGCTCTTCCTTGGGCGAATGCCCGCTCTCGTCTTCCTGAATGCTTTTACTTGGCCGTGCATTTTTATTCAACGACACTCTAACGAAAGCTTAGCGAGAGGAGCCGGCTGGGAGGGAGCTGACGCCTTCACGGGTCTGGCCGACGAGGCTGGGCGGGCGGCTTCAGGCCAAGCGGCAGCCGTTGTAGCGCCCTCCCTTTGCCGTTGATAGCTGCGTCCCGCCAACCTTGGAAGCGCGGCAGTGCTATGAGCGGTTTCTGCACTTGCGTCCAATGGCTACGAACGGCCCCGGTGGCGGCGCTGTCCCTTGCCGATGCGCGACGGATACCGGCGAAGCACAAGCCTTGATTCACGGACAGCAACTTGTAGCTGTACCACTAGCACACGCGGGTAGGCCGACTGTGGCGATACGACTGGCAGCAATTTAGAGCGCTCGTACCTTAATACATCAAGCCAACAGGCGTGGTGTACAACGGTCTATTCCTTACCCACGGACCGTTGCAGATGTCCAGCAGCAGCCCTGGCGTATAGCTCACACTTTGACGCCCAGAGCGCTGGCATTGCTCAAAGTCTAGTGCACAGCTTTTTGACTATTACACGCCTTTGGTTTGTATGCCACCAATCCATATATTTCGAGGCTAGCAATTCCTAGTCGTTATAATTCAGGAAACCTGAACAATATCTTGGCAGTCATTATCTTGCTGATGCAAACTGCCAAACTTTCAGCAATCATTCCCAGAGGGGCTACCAGCATTCCAGTGAGAACTACGAGGCTGAGAGTGCAACTACACTCAGAGTTTTCGAGCGGTGTGCCTTCGGTGTGCACACTCAAGGTTTTCTCCAGATCGAGGCGACCATGCTGTCATATGCTTAGCAGAAAACGCCAGCTGGTACGGTGCGCCTTCGGTGTGCACGCTTGGGGCCTGTTTCCGGATAGAGCTATCATTATTTTCGTCACAAAGAGGCGCTGTTATATTTTTAGAATTGCCAAAAAGGTAGTTCAGCGTAGACAGGTCTGCAGAGGCCGGCCTCCGAGTTGGGCTCGCGCGATTTGGATGCATTATTGACATCTCTAAGTGGAAGTGCGAGTTTGTTGCAAATTTCGTGACATTTCTCTTCTTCGCCCCAAAATTGGTATCGACAGCTTTGTAGCGAGGCTAGAAAGATTTTCCATGCGACTCGCTCGAAGAGAAGGGACATTGACCTTGCGCTGCGTCCTCAATACTGAGGTATGTCATAGCTAGCCTCTTCCGCTACGACTTTAAATTCTCAAATTTTGGGGCGTAGGTTGTGAGCTGGTATCACTACGAGTTTTTGGGCCCCGCGCACCTGTTTTCGCTAATCTACCATCCCACCATTTAGGCTTCTAGCAGCTTGTAATCTTTCTCTTACTCGGGCCTACTATCCGAGCTACTTTATCATCAGCTTTCACACTCGCACCAATCTCTCTAATGGCTGACGTCGCTAAGCTAATACAGCTCTAAGAGTAATAAAATAATACATTTGTACAGCAATGTCAGAGAACTAAATCTCTTTTTAGACACTTTACATGTAATGCTATAAAGGAAGTATGTGAATATAGTTAGTGCGAACTTGTACATTATCATCTTATATAAGCATACAAATGGAAATTCATGAGAACCCATCAATTGCTGCGAGGAAGAGAAAGGAAACGGTGCTTTTTTTTAACTCTTTGTAAATTTCCTCAAGTCAGGGGATGTTGCGACGTCAGTCGGGAGCGAGTTCCAGGCTTTCGGAGGATGCGAACTAATAGGTGTAGTCTCCAAAGGATTTGAGATAGGTTCGAGGCACAGCTAAACGTTTCAGTCAGAGGAGCCGCATGCAGGAAGACATTCAATTTTGTGCAGATCTTCCGGCCTATGCCATCAGGCCCTTACGTGATCAGTGAGCTTTGGTTGCGAGTTGCAGAAGTCGAGACGAGATATCACATATGCATCGTCCAACTGTATTGATTTGTCCCTATCTAAACAAACCCAAATGTTTGAGATAATATGTTACTGAAAATGGGCACACTTACTTTGCTTCGGAGCTAATGTGGTTGTCTAATGAAAATCTCTTAGGAGCATGAAACTAAGATTGCGTTCAGATCCTACAGGAGATATTCTGTTTAAACCCATTTGTCAGGATGGATGCTCCACTTTCTGCATCACTCGGTTTGCCAATAAGTATGAAGGATATTTTACCATCATTAAATTTGGAACAGTTTGCTGCCATCCAAGTAATACGTGCAATACATGCAGAAAGGGAGCCGAAAGAGTTTTACTTGCGTGAAAGCTGGAAGGGAACTAAGCAAGAGATACAGCTGCGTGTCAGGTGCATCAAAATGAAAGCCTAGATTGTGCTCGTCTAACTAATCGGATAGATGGAGAGCATAACTTGTGAAAAGAAACTGACTAAGTGCCGAGTCCTGGGGTGCGCCATAGTTTAGATGTTCCTTGGATGCTCGGCGCTCCAATTCTCCCACTGAAATAGGACCTAAAACATTGAAGAGCAGTACCAGGGATGCCCAAGTTAGATTAGGCGCCCAAGAAGAACTTGTTGATCAATGGTAGGTATCAAACGCTGCCGAAAGATTAAGCACTACAGGCAGAGAGCCTCTACCTAAATCTGCATTGCTGAGAAGACAGATGCAAAACCGAAGCTATGAAGACAGGGGGAAGTGATTAGCACAAAAATCTGACTGGAGATTACTTGCTAGGTAACAAGTTTTGACAGAAGAGCTTAGCTGGTCATCTAGTATTTGTTCCAGTGTCTTTTACAGGAATGGCAGTATATAAATAGGGCAGAAGTAACTAAAGTTCTCTTGGTCTAGTATTGCCTATAAGCAACCTCAAAGTGATTGAAGAAAGTGCCTTCAATTAAAATGCTCCCAAAGGTCGGGACTCCCTACTGACTGAAGTCTCGTCATCACCTGCGCTGACGGCATTAAGAACTAAGCTAAAAACCACAGGTTACTAATCTAACGTGTTCTCAACATGTGACTTGCTGCTGATTCGTGCTGACATTGTGCATGGTATCACTAACCCATTCATGCTTTCTTTCCTACCTAAACTAAGAGCCTAGAAACAGATTTATTTCTCTTAGGGTGTAGCGAAATTTTCTTATTATTATTATTGTTATTACTATTAAGCTATTTAAAGGCCGTATAAAAGCATACGGCTATTCCGTTGCCCTGCTTCCAGCTCGATGTGTCGGCCTTGGCGAGCCGCTGATTTAACAGCTAATTCAGAAGCTGGTAACTCGCTCTGTTCATATATGTGCACACAAAGCTAAGACATGCAGTTAGCCGGCTGGAAAAGTCAATATATGTAGCTATTCAGCTAACAAAATACCCACTCATATAACCCATGTAAATGCAAACACATGCTAATGCTGATTGCTCTGAGTAAGTAACGGTAAAAAATGGGCAAATAAGAGCTAGGCACTTCGGAAGCCAAGTTACTTAAAAACCCCATTAACAATTAATAATGGCTTACAGCATTATTATTTAAAAACAAATTATCTAGTGATAACAATGAAAGAATTGCAACTGCTTGTTGGTTAGAGGGAGCTTATTAATTAAAATGAATTAATAGTTCCGAATTTTTTCGCAATGTTACTTTGCTGAAGATAGGCAGACTTGAATGTGGAGCTGATAAAAGATCACTTAGGAACAGGTCATCAAAATCGCATGCAGATGCTCAGTGATCCATATTAAAGATTTACCTACGGAAAGTGACTATATTTCCTTAAAGATGTAATGGAGACATCAGGAAATTAACTCGACACACCAAATGCTTATTGGGATATTAAGTCAGAGCATAGTACCTACTGTGACAAACGCTGCTACAACTTTCATCGCATTAACCAGATAGGATCGTTAATGCTAAAAATGGACATCGCAGCACAACAAAAATTCTATTCGTCATAAGCTATTGTAACGAGAAGACTCTTGCAACTTGTACTAAAAGCTAATTAATTTGTTGTATGATATTTTATTTTTCAGACAGGAGTTTTGTATTTGTAAATGCGATACCGAGCTCTCATCCAATAATATTCTGCAATGATGGATTCTGCGAGCTTACCGGCTTCTCCAGAGCTGAAGTCATGCAAAAGAGTGGAGACTGCGGCTTTCTACAAGGACCGTACACTAGCGAGCCGTCGATTGCTCTGCTGAAAAGTGGCTTATCTGGAAATGACGAGCTACAGCTGGACATGGACCTTTGCTCCAAGAATGGTAATCATGCATGCACACTCTTACCTGCTACGGACGCACCCTGCGAATGGTCGGGTCTTGGTCAGTTGTCGTTGCTCTCATTTCTCAAGTGTACTTCAATCGTGCATTTGGTAAAGTGTCCAGACTGTTTGCTAGGTCCTGCGCTAGAGAGGGCTTGGAACAAAAAGCATACTGAAAAATGGCTGGATAGCGTGCCCATGTTGCTCACGCGAAACAGGTGGTGCTTTGCTGCCTAGCTTTGCTGCTTTGCTTTGCTGCTTTGCTTTGCTGCTGCTGCTACTGTTGCTGGTTCCGCTGCTGCTGCTGCTCGACCTTTGGTTATCATTCAGCCGTTCATAGTAGCCAATCAATTCTGCAGCCTACCGCCTGTGTGAAATATATATCACCTCACCTGACACGCTACTTGATGGGGAGCCAGTGAAGGTCTAATTTAGATAAGTGATTTACTATGGCAGTTGTGACAATGGAGACAGTCAGGTCTAGCTGCAATGCTAATTTTGGCACCAGCTGCAAGCATCTTTTTGGACAGGTTGGGAGGTCTGCGATAGCGCAATCGGCAGGGCTTGACTCTTGAAGATCATTGGTTGCTTGTAGATCGTAGGCTAAGTTTTAGGGTACTCGCACTTCATAAACCAGGTTGTGCGTTCGATTTCTACACAAGACTAATCTTTCAAGACAGATGCAAAGCTGGGTGATAGCCAAATTTACTGTACCGCCTGTATATAAATGAGATTATGTGATAATTCGACCTTGATCCTTGTGTTCGCTTTTCACGGGATATGTCTAATTCAAAAGGCCTTCGGTCATTTTGTACGTAAGCATTGTTTTCTTAGGGCCTCTAGGGAATATCAGAATGTAACATAAATAAATTAGCACACATACTGGAGTTAAGACTCGTGAAAATCTGTGTCGGCGAGTGACCCATGAAGTAGTAGCCTGGCGCCGTATAAAGCAGTCCATATCCTCTCAGTCTTTGTTACTAGGCTCAATACCTAGCTCAACGCTGAATGTGAAGTTGAACCAATGTGGGTAACACTGTTTGAATTACGATGCTCATCCTGATAGGTCTCTAAAAAGCCAGAACGCCAGCTAAAATTCATCCTGCTTTTAGAAGGATTTAATGAGAGCATAGGCTGCAACATTCATGCCAAGTGCATCTTTAGGCGCACTGCTCCCGTGTCAAGCGAGCTTGGAGTTATTTTAAGACCACCAACTTTCCTCTTGCCTGATATCTGCGGACGATCACAAACATAGTGAGCACATGTGCAAAAATTCGTGCCATGCCTCTTTCTCTCGCTTCGCTTCTACGCCTTTGTCCCCCTCTCATTCCTCCCTTCACCTACATCCATCTCCCCATCTCCATCTCCTCCTTTGCTCTTCTCTCTAACTTCATGAATTCTCTCTCTCTCTCTACCTTTCTATCAACAACAGACCCAACTTCTCTGCACTCTCTCTCTCTCTCTCTCTCTCTGTCGCTCTCTCTCTCTCTCTCTCTCTGTCTCTATCTGCCTCTCTGTCTCTCTCGCTCTCTTTCTGTTTGTCTGTCTGTCTGTCTCTCTCTCTCTCTCTCTCTCTCTCTCTCTCTCTCTCTCTCTCTCTCTCTCTGACTGTCTCCTCTCTCTCTCTGTCGCTCTGTTTATCTGTACGTCTCTCTGTCGCTCTGTCTGTCTGTCTGTCTGTCTGTACGTCTCCCTCCCTCTCTCTCTCTCTCTCTCTCTCTCTCTCTCTCTCTCTCTCGCTCTCTCTATTTAGGTGAGCCGTGATTTCACACTAGGTAAGGCGGTTGCTTTTCGCGACCTAGGTCCCAAATTCTTGATCTCGAATCCTGCGGTGGGTGATCCTTTATTGCTGCTGCAAGCGATGATTAAGCCACAAAGGCTCTTATGTCGCTATTCCAAAAGAGGCTCATGAATCAGCTAGTATTTTTCTCTCTCTCTCTCGCTCTATCAATCTGTCTATTAATCTACCTATTTGTCCATCTATCTATCTATGTATCTATCTAATCTATCCATATGTCTATCTATCTATGTATTTATCTATCTCTTAGGCCAAAACCTCGTGGTCCCCTTTACTTTTTGTGCTCGGAGAATTATAGCATGCGATATCAGTTGCTAGACCATACCACATCATTTAAAAGATATTTTACGTATAAATAAGTAAAGTTCATATTCATAGTGCCATGTGAGAGCACAATCTCTCTACATATGCGGCAATGCTTACGCCAATGACGTTGGTCATTAACTGCTTATTTCTGAAAATGGTCTCGACCTGTTCGCCTTAACTGAACCTTGGCTAAAGTCGGTAAACTGTCAGGCAATTAAGACGCTGCCTGACTGCTTTCTCATTCTTTCACACTCCTAGATCAATCAAAACTGGAGGTGGAGTTGCTGTTATCGTTGCCTTGACCAAATTTTCTCCAACAACTGCACTTTGTCATCACCAATTACTACCAAATCCTACTTGTCTGACCACGTGCTGATCCCATTAAGTCTACAGTGTGTGCCCTCATTCTCCTCCTAAAATCACATATGAATTGCGAAACCTCAAGACCCTTGAAGTCAATGCTGTCCGTGTGAAAATATCTGCTTCGCCTCTGCTGCTCAGTCCCCCTCCGATCTGTCATCATTTGTAGATGGCTACAACACGACGCTAGCTGACACGCTCAACGAGTTTGCACCTCTGACTAAGCAAACTGTGTGCCCTCGCCCAGACAGCCTATGGTTTACCCCAGACATTACACTAGCTCGTCCTGAACTTAAGATCCCAATCAAAGAAGACAACAAGTCCTTTGGACCCTATTCCCATCGTCCTACTTCAACGTTGCATTGATCTGCTCCTGCCATGCATAACTAACATAATTTATGTCATTAGCCTCAGGTCATGTCCTGGCACCTTTCAAAAAGCTGCAGTCAGGCCACTTCTCGAGAAAGCGACACTAGACCAAGAGAACTTGGAGCAACTACCGCCCAGTCTTCCTTCTACCATTCCTATCAAAGACACTGGAACGAGTCGTGGCAGACCAGCTGAACTCATATATTGAAACTTCAAACCTTGCTAGTACGTTCCAGTCTGGCTTTAGAGCTAATCACTCCACAGAGTCAGCATTGCTTCAGGGGTGCAAAGACTCACTTAGCAATGCAGACATGGGTAGAGGAGCTCAGCTTGTTTTGCTCGATCTTTCGGCAGCTTTTGATACTGTCGATCACCAAGTTCTTCTTGGACGCCTCTCATCTCGCCTGGGTATCACTGACACTACTGTGCAATGGTCCAGGTCGTATTTCAGTGGGAGACTCCAGAGTATTGATGTGAATGGACCAAGATCATCCAAGGAACATTTGAAATATTTGGTACCTCAGGGCTCTGTGGTTGGTCTTATTCTTTTCATGGTTTATACTCTCCCTCTAGGCAATGTAATTGCCTGGCACAATCTATGCTTTCACTTCTATGCGGACAGCTCAGTTGTACCTTTGCTTTGATCCCTCCCAGTCCTCCATAATGTCGAATTCTTTCAACTCCCTTGCTGCAAGTATTGATGACACCCACACATGGATGGCAGAAAACTTTTTTTATATTGAATGATGAAGCAATAATAATAATATAATAATAATATTGCACTTGATAAAGCGCCCTCAGAGAACTTAATCTCTTTCTAGGCGCTTTACATTTGCTGCAAAGTGATATGCAATAGAATAGTAAGTAAAATCATGCTTGAAAACAAACAAAATGAATAATATGGTTAGGGGTGACATGCACAGGGTCAGCATGCAAATGTGGTTAGTGGCAGCATGCACAGTGTCAGCACGCATAAGCACATCAAGGACGAATCACAGGGACCCACTAAATGCTGTCCTAAATAGGTGTGTTTTTAAGTTTCTTTTAAATGTGGTCAGGTCAGGGGATGTTCTGACGCAGGTCGGGAGGGACTTCCACGCTTTGGGAGCATACGAGCTAAATGCACGGTCTCCAAAGAATTTAAGGTTTGTACGAGGTATTTCCAGACTGTTGGATTCCGAAAAGTGAGTGGTACGATGCTTGGCCTGATGGGGTAGTACATCTGAAAGATAGGCTGGAGCCATAGAATGAAGTGACCTAAAAGTGAGCGACAAAACCTTGAAGTCAATCCGTTGCTTGACTGATAGCCAGTGCAGGTCGGCGAGAAGTGGAGTAATGTGGCAACTGCGACGCTCACGACAGACAAGCCGAGCTGCAGAGTTTTGCACCAGCTGCAATCGCCTGATCGCACATGCTGGTAGGCCAGTAAGCAGTGAGTTGCAGAAGTCGAGACGGGATGTCACGAATGCATGGACCAACTTGGACGTGGTATCCTTATCTAAACAAGCCCTAATTTTAGCCAACTTACCAACCAACTTACTAGTTATATGCTAACCAAGTGTGATTCAGAAATTGGAAAGGCTAACACTCAAAACCAGCTCTGCTAGCATATCTCCTGCTAAATCTGCACGAAATCTAGGTGGCATATTCCAAAGTGACCGTTCGTTAGACGACCACATCAGCTCCACAATCAAGTCTGCCTACTTTCAGCTACATAACATTGTTAAAATTTGGGCTTGCTTAGAAAAGGATACCAGATCCAAGTTGGTCCACACATTTCTGACATAATGTCTTGACTTCTGTGAGTCACTGCTTGCTGGCCTACCGGCATGTGCAATCAGCGGCTTACATCTGGAGCAAAACTCAGCAGCTAGCCCTGTCGGTCGTGAGCATCGCAGTTGTCACATCACGCCATTTCTCGCCGATCTGTACTGGCTACCAATCAAGCAACGAATCAACTCACTCCCGACTTGCGTCACGACATCCCCTGACTTGACCACATTTGAAAAGAACTTCAAAACGCACTTATTTATGACAGCATTTAGTGGGTCCCTGCGATTAGTCCTTTTTGTGCTTATGTGTGCTGACACTGCATGCTGCCACTAACCACACTTGCATGCTGACCCTGTGCATGTCGCCCATAACCTTTTTATTCATGTTGTTTATCAAGTATGACACACTCACCATTCGATCGGGTTTCCTTTGCAGCAAATGTGAAGTGCTCAGAAAGAGATTGAGTTCTCTGAGGGTGCTTTATCAAGTCTATTATTGTTATTATTATTTTTTGTTAATGCGAGCACATCACCAAAGTGTTAAACCAGTATGGTTTTATAAGCGTTTGTCGATCACTTCTTAGAAATTCTGGAAAGTCTTTGTGTCTCTGAAATCCGACTTTTTGCATGATCAGCAATCGACGAAGCGGATAAAATAATCTCTCCTGGAGATTATTGGTGAGAAATCCTGTTAGCACTACTTGGAGTGTATTGAAAATCATGCTGCAGTAATGCTGCAATGTGCAGTACGATAGGGCGTGTGCAGTTGCCGCACGGCTGGTTTTCGTAACTTAAGCAGCGCTACTCTGCTACATGCTTCTCCCCAGAAAAACTCCTACGAGAGGATGGCCAAGGATAGAAGGCTTAGCAGACATGTGCAGAGAAATGTGACTCCAAAGCTAGACGACATATTGTGTCGGAGTTCAGTGCTGCTATCGCTCTTTGTAGGACAGAGGTTCACTTGTAACGTTCTATTGGCTCCGGTAAGAAACGAGAGCTCTCATGTTATCATGCTCATTTTGGATTTCGAGCTTATCACAAGTGAGCCTCACACGACTTTACAGCCCTCTAGAGAAAAGCACAAAGGTGAGTGCAGCGCACCAAAGACAGCACAGCCGCGCCAGCAGCGGGAAAACCTGGCTACCTGGTTGCCTCAGGCCTGCCGAATAGCGTAACAACCTATAGAAATTGCGAAGCAAGGCTCAAGCCGCCGACGCTTTAGAGTCGTAACTCGCTTTTTGCACGTGGCTATTGATTTTGTTGGTGGATTGTTCAATCGTATCACATGGTCGCATGGAATAGCTATGAAATAGCCATCTAAAATTAAAATTCCAATGAGATTAAACACCTGTGGTTTAAAAAGTTACTTTCAGCAAAAGTCCCTATTTAAAGGCAAGACCGACTCGAGATGGCAGCAGAGAGCCTCCAGCCAGAGCGAATCGAAGCCATTTTCATACTAGTGCATTATGTTGAAGATTTTCATATTGACTGCTATCTATAACGCTAATTCTCGCCAGAAGGCTTCATTAGCAGAGGCTCTTTTCACTGGCCATGTTCAAAATTCACTTTATTGTGCTTGTGGAATCTCGGAAAGGGTTCGCTTTAGTTATTTTAAGCCCCAAATGGTTTTTTCCGTACAGAGAATGGAAAATATTCCCTCCGACGTCGTACGACCCCATAACTTTGTTTTCGGACCAAGCTGCAGCCAATAGAAGTAGCCGCAATGAAGCTAAAGAGGGTGAGACTTTTATCTTTCCGGAGGATGCCAACCAGACCCAGGCGATGGATGTCAGGTGACCGTGCCAACCGAAAACGTGAGCATGGAAGTTTCCTAAGCCGGTTGTTTTCCTGCTGTGACCAACGCTCGAGCTGCAAATGTGAGTTTAGCATGTATTTCAAGTTTAAAGATTATTTCTGGTAGAAACGAGTGCTCCCGATTGGTCTTGAAGCCGTAAAGCTATAGGTCACATGAATACATGCAATTGTTTTCTTCGTCCAGATATTCTGACGTCGCTTCCACTGCTGAATTAAATCGGCCTAATTTGAATCCACGTGACCTTTCACAAATAGCTTTCCAGGCCGACACTTGCAGCAGAGTGCTTTCATACCTTCACGTGCTAAGCCATCTCATTAACTGCTAAGCTGCCATCATAAGCTAAGGTCCGACAAGGTACACTCCACAAGACGCTTATTTGCAGTACGGACACTCCCCAGTGAGTCACCGCTGGCTATGCAACCCTTACGTCCCCACTCGCAGCATTCGCAGCACCACCAGCCACACAAGAAAGTAATCTAGGCGCAGCAAAGACTGATAAACGAGAGAGAGAGAGAGAGGACCGTGACCAGCCAGCCTAGGTTGTACAATTCATCAATTGGACCAGGTCCATAATTGGCCTTCTTGATAAGAAGCCGATCCTTGACGCCACGCCAATTTCTTTGCCTATACCCACGCAGTAACGCCACGCAACGAAAATAGCTAACTAGCTCGAGATACAAGCGGCGATAGCTGAATCCAATTTGCCTGGAGATTGCCTGAGGATTTCCTAGAGATTGCCTCAAATCGCAGGCTCTGAGACCTTGACTGCAGTTCATAGTGAAGTAACATGTAAAGCTTAATGATCGAGCAGCCTTATTTATTATGATCGCCCCAGTGCTAAGACCCATAGGCGATAATAATAACAATAATAATGCGTCTATGTAGCACCCTACGAAAACTTATTTATTGAAAATAGGATGTGAGATGCATATACATAAGCCGACTGTACCCTATCCTGCCGGGGTCGCGGGTGCTACCCATGACCGTGACATAGTTCTTCATATATAGTACAAGCAGCTATCGCATTTTCGTTTGAACTCTCCTCTCTCAGGCCAAAACTCTCTAAAATTGACTCACCTGCTCAGCCCGATTAATCAATCAGGTACGTAACTTCGCCAAATGCCTCAGAAGTTTGCAGGTCGTAATTAAGCTTAACAGTCTCAGAACAGTATCATCTGTCCCGGCCAGGTTTTCCCTCACCTCATTGAACTGAAATGTTTCTTGTTCTGGTGTGTTCTGGGTACGCAACTGTGCAGGATTAATTTAGTTTACCAGCCATAGGTCTTGTTAACCCGTTTTGCTGAGTGTCTTGATGAACGCTCTCCCAAACTGGCCAAAGCGTGGCACATGCTTGCAATCAAGGCTTGAAACCATGCATGTATCTAATCCTTTTCATTGATTTCCTTGCAGCGAGTTGCAAAGCGCCTGGGTAGAAATCAAGTTCTCTTAGAGCTTTATAACAACAGCCGATTGTTATAATTATTATAGTGACTGTAGCCTACAGTATTAAAGTAGATCCCTGAGGGACAATGGAGTGGACGATAGAACAGGTGCACCTTGCGGTGCCAGTCAGCTGGTATTGAAAGATCTCGTTACATTAGAAATAGAAGCCTGCCAGTAAGAAACACCATAGGGTCTAATCGGTTATGGTTTAGGTATGATATTGTCAGTCAGACGGATGGATATTTTAAGCTTGAAGTAAGATTACTTAGTGCAACTATCCTCAAGAGATACCTTTTAAAGTTGCCTATTGTTTATAAGTGTTATTTATTATTGAGGCGTCAAACCAAGTTGGCACCGAAGCGTGCTTGAAGTCGGCTCAATAAATGTCGCTCTTATCTTGGCTGAACGTAATGGCCTTTGAAATAGGTTTAGAAGGGTAAATATTTGTATCTGGGATCCATACCTGCCACCTTTCGATAGCATGCAGGTGTTAAGTGCAAAATCAATGTGCTCCTCAAACCTATATGGCAGGTGTTTGTGAAAGTTCGATCAAACAAGCGTTCTTGCGAAGCTCTCGACAAAACTTCCCTCCATATTCGAATTCCTTTGTCAACAAGCTTTGGTCTACTGAAGCTAACAGCGACCAAGTTTTCCAGCAGCACGCCGACCACGTGCTGTAAGCCAGAAGCGGTTAAGCGTAGGTAGTGAGTGTTGCAGCGGATGCGGATTCTCTTCTGCTCAGGCGTCCTTGCCGTATTGAACGAGCACAGCTTCGCTCGTCGGCTTTCTCGATGTGCACGCTCCCATTGCTTCTCTGAGTAAGACCTCCTCATTCTTCCGTCTTGGATTTCTGCATTCATTTCCCTCGTAAGCAACTATTTTCCTTGAGCGCTTGTTGCTTACATAGGTTCTTCACGAACGATTGTCTCCTACCAGATGCTACAGCAGCATATTGACCAATCAGACTAGCTCATAAGAACGTCTGTTTGAAGAGGCAATTGAAAGCCGCGAGAAGGCATCGATTGGGAAGGAGCCCGTGTATTTTTCACCACCTGTTCGTGTTTCCGAAGAACAGAGAACTCTAACACGCTTAGATTAAGATGGTATTTTTCCCATTGCATTTCCAATAGAGCTCTTATGCTGGGAATTGAATAATAATAATAACAATAATAATATATTTGATATTGCGCCCTTAGAGAACTCAATGTCTCTCTATGCACTTTACATTTGTTGTAAAGAAAGCACGATCGAATGGCTAGTGGTAGCAGGCTCAATAAACGACAAGAATAATATGGTTAGGGGTGACATGCACAGACAGGGTCAGCATGCAGGTTTGGATAGCGGCAGCATGCGCAGTCTCATCGCGCATAAGCACAGAAAGAACAAATCACATGGACCCACTAAGTTCTGTCATAAATAGATGCGGTTTTAGTTATTTTAAATGTGGACAAGTCAGGAGATGTGAAGCAAGTCAGGAGTGAGTTCCAGGCTTTGGGAGCATGCGAACTAAAAGCGAGGTCTTCAATAGATTTCAGATTCGTACGAGGTATGGGTGAACAGTTAGATTCCAAAAAGCGAGTGGTATCAAGCTTAGCCTGGTGGGGGAGTAGATCTGATAGATTGGCTTGAGCCAGAGAATGGAGGGAACAGAAAGTGAGTGACAAAACTTTGAAGTCGATGCGTTGCTTGACTGGAAGACAAAGCAGGTCGGCGAGAAGTGTTGTGATGTGGAAACTATGCCGCCCACGACAGACAAGCCTAGCTGCAGAGGTTCACCAGGTGTAAGCCCCTGAGTGCACAGGCCGGTAGGCGCGAAAGCAGTGAGTCACAAATTTCAAGACGGGATGTCACAAATGCATGGACCGATTTAGATGTGGTATCCTGTCTAAAGAAGCCCCAATTTTAGCAATGGCATGTAGCTGCAAGTAAGCAGACTTGATTGTGGAGCTGAAGTGGTCATCTAATGAAAGGTCGCTTTGGAACATGACACCTAGAGTTCGTGAAGATTCAACAGGAGATGTGCTGGAAGAGCCGATTTTGAGCGTTAGCCTTTCCAATTTCTGAATCACACTTGGTTTGCCCATAACTAGTGAGTTAGTTTTTTCATCATTCAATTCAAGAAAATTTGCTGTCATCCATGTGTAGTTGTCATCAATATATGCAGCAAGGAAGTTGTGACATGCAGCAAGATAGCTGAGAGAATTTAAGTGCTGGAGGACCGGGAGTATCAAAGCTAAGGTATAACTGAGTGTCATCCGCATAGCAGTGAAAGCCTAGATTGTGCTTGGCAATAACATTGGCAAGAGGGAGAACATAAACCATGAAAAGAACAGAAGCAAGCACGGAGCCCTGAGGTACCCCATATTTCAGAGGTTCCTCGTATGATTTTTGTCCATTCACATCTATACATTTAAGTCCCCCACTGAGATAAGACCTGAAAGATTGGAATGCAGTGCTAGTGATGCCCAGGCGAGATGAGAGGCGCTCAAGAAGGACTTGGTGCTCGATAGTATCAAAATCTGCTGAAAGATTGAGCAAAACAAGCAGAGAGACTCTACCTAAGTCGGCATTCCTAAGTTGCTCATTACGCACCCCAAGTAATGCTGACTATGTGGAGTAATTAGCTTTAGAACCAGACTGGAACTTACTAACAAGGTTTGAAGTTTCAATATGGTCTCCCACATACTGTTCCACTGTCTTTGATAGGAGCTGTAGAAAGGAGACTTCGCAGAAGATGCTCAAGTTCTCTTGGTCTAGTGCCACTTTCTTGAGTAGTGGCCTGACTATAGCCTTTTCGAAAGGTGCTGGAACATGACCAGAGGCTAATGACATTTTTATGATGTTAGGTAAGCATGGCAGCAGCAGATCAATGGACCGTAGAAGCAGGACAGTAGGAATAGGTGCCAGAGGACTAGTTGTCTTCTCTGATTGGGATATGAGCTTCAGAAAGAGGTCACTAGTGACCTCTTTGAATGCAGACATGTCGGTGCTGCATGGAATTGAGGGACAGAATTATTGGCGGTATGCCGTCATCTTAGGGATGGGCTCCCTGCTCTTCTCTATATTCTTGATAAAAAGATGTAGAAGTGACCAGCTAGATCATCACAGAGACCACTAGATAAGGCACTAACTTGTGAGCTTTTAAGGAGATGGTTGATCGCCGACATCAGTATTTTTTGATTGTCAATCTGTTATTCAACAATGTTTTTATATGAGCTAGACTTGGCCTTTGCTAGGATTGATTGGTACCACCTACAGTAGTCCTCGTAAGCCAGTCGACGGACCGTCAGTCCTGATCTTTTGTATGCTTTTTCAAGCTCGCACTTAGTAGACCTAGCTAGTGAGACAGAACTCCAAAACCATGTAATTTTTGTGTGCTTACCTTTTAGAAACGCCTACCGCTTCAAGCCTGTCGAGAATAACTCGTATTGAAATTATGTTCCAAGCTCTGAAAGTCTTTGCTGGTATTTCTTGAAACTGTCGCGTTTTGTGTGACACCAGTGCCACTGTTTCCGTAACCAGGCTGCTCATACAGGGTTTGCATGCACATAATATGCAGCCTTCCTTAATTTTCTGAAACTTCTTGGCAACAAGATTAATAATATGTTTGTATAGTGACCTCAGAGAACCGAGCCATCTTTCTAGGCACTTTGCTGAGGCTGTACATCAAGCATGACCAAATGATTAGTGGCAACATTCGCAATGTCATCAAACGTAACATTGTTTGATATGGCATGCACAGGATCAGCATGCAGATATGGTTAGTAGCAGCAAGGAGTGTCGGAACGAGAAAGCACACAAAGGACGAATTGCAAGGATCCACTAAAAGCTGTATGTCAAGGATGTCCTGGTGTCAGTCGGGCGGTAAGTGCTAGACTTTGAGAGCAAATGAACTAAAGGCACGGTGTCCAAAGGTTTTGAGATTCGTACGAGGTAAAGCTAAACGATTTGAGTCAGAACAGCATGTTGTATAATGTTTGGCCAGGTGGGGGAGTAGTACTGACAGGTATGCTGGAGCCTGAAAATGAAGGAACCTAAAAGTAAGTGCAGAACCTTGTAGTCGATACGTTACTTGATTCGGAGACTGTATACTTCAGAGAGAAGTGGTGTGATTTGGCTAGTGTGGTGTTTACGACAGTCAAGCCTAGTTGCAGAGTTTTTCTCCAACTGTAACCACCTGATTGCACACTGTAAACCAGTAAGCAAATGAATTACATAAGCCGACACAAGATGTTACTAATGCATGGTCCAATTAGGATTTTTTATCGCTATCTATCAAGCCCAAGTTTTAGCAAATTTACAGCTGAAAGAAGGCAAACTTGACAGTGGAGGTGATGTGTTCATCTAGAACGGTCGCTTTGGAACAGGACACCTAGATTACGCGGCACATGCAACAGGAGTCATGCTGGCAGAGCCGATTTTGAGATAATGTTTCCAGTAACCGAGTCACATTTGGCTTTCCCATAACTAGTAAGTTGGTTTTGGTCGTCGTTTAAAATGATGCAGTTTTCTGCTATCCATGCTCGGACTTCAGAAATACATGTAGCCAGGGAGTTAAGAGAATTCGGTGTGCTGGAGGGTTGGGATGGGTCAAAGCAAAAGTACGAGTGAGTACAAAGGTACGTATGCGTATAAGTGAAAGCTTAGATTGTGATTGGCGATCACGTCGGTAAGAGGAAGAATATAAACTGTGAAAAAAGAAGACCGAACTCAGACCCCTGACGTTATCCATACTTCAGTTGTTTTTCGGATAATCTTTCACATTTCACATTCGTCCATTCACATCAGTACTTCGGGTCTCCCGCTGAGAGAAGATCTGAACCATTGCAGGGCAGTTCTAGTGATGCCAAAGGGAAATGGGAGGCGCTCAAAAAGGTATATGCGATCAATTTTATCGAACGCTGCTGCAATATCAAACAAAACAATCTGAGAGTTTACCTAAGTTGCATTCTTAAGAAGGTTGTCATACACCCTTACGACTGGATGCTGACTCTGTGGTGCGGTTTTCTCTAAAATAAGACTTTAAACTTACTTGCTAGGTTTTGAATTGTATTTTAAGAGTTCATCCGGTCCGCCGCTATTCATCTCGGTGTCTTTAAAAATAATGGCAGCAGGGAGACTCAGCAGAAGTAGCTTAGCTCATCCTAGTCCGGTGTTGCTTACTTAATTAGTGGATTAAAGATAGCCCTTTTTAAAGGTGCAGGGAATTACCTAATGCTAAGGATGTACTTATTATGTTAGTTATCGATGGAAGCAGCACATCCGTGCATCGTAGAAATAGGGCAGTGGGAATCGAATCTAGAGGACTGGTAGTTTTTGTTTTCACTTGGAGAAGAATTTCAGGATAAGGTCAGTCGTAGCCTCTTTGAATGAAGACATCGAGGTAGTGCACGGAGTTGAGGGGCAGGAGTCCTATGTTGATGTTATTGAGGGACAGGAGTCCAGAGAGGATGCTGCAACCTTAGTGATGGGCTCTCTGATCTATTTTATCTTGCTTACAAAGAAGCTAGAAAAGACATCGGCTAGGTCGCGATAAGGATCACTAATTATGGACCTAGCCCGAGAGTGATTAAGGAGACCTCTTGAAACCTAATCCAGATCATCTTCTCCAACTTCTCTGCCTCTTCCCGGACATATTTTTTCAATCCATAAAGAAAGTCTGCCAGCAAGCCGCATTATGTACCATTTTTTCATAGCTTTTAGGGCTATTTTGGAGCTCTCCCTATTTTACTTTGCATGAAGACATTTTATTTTATTTTATGTTGCTTTATATATTAATGTGTAGTGATGTCGTAGCTCCGAGCTATTTGGATGGCATCTACAGCTAATTCATTTGAGACAAGTAGGTAACTATTGTCAATGTTTTGCAGGCATCGCCGTATTGAGAAGCCTACTAACGAAAAGATTAGCCTCGGCGAGAAATAACTCTTCTTCCACATCTTATTACGCTGACACAGACATTGATCGGGTGCTTGCTGACCAACCTCTGTCTCTAGAACTTTCCTGCCGGATGCCTGACTTAGCTACAATTCCAAAAAAAGGCACATTGCACTCCAAGATTGCCTGGCGCCTTGCTGCCAAAGATAACAGCTTTTATGGACCTCTCCAGACGACTTTGACTCTCGTCAGTAATCCAGCCGCAGCAGAAAGCGGCAGCAGGTCGGATGACGTCAGTGGACTTCGTGCTGCATCTCCTCCGAATTCATTTTCGGCATCAGCGACTCAACAGAGCGAGGTTCTGCTGCACCCAACCATATGCAGCAATGCCGGGAACGCAGGTAGCTATTCCGCAGTTCTTAATGGCGGTGAATGTATGCGCACTGCTTTGTCAATATGTTTTGGCGACTGCTAAACCTTCGCCATTTTGAAAAGTCTTACACTTTCTCGCTTCTACTTACATCTTCGCCAATAGCGACAAATTTATTCTGAAATAACAGTGAATTTTATGGGGCTATCACCTCTTAGAGCCCAAGTTCAATTCGTTAGTTTGGAAGTGACAAAGAAGCTCTGCTCCAAAACCAAATCGGCCATTCTCACTGCGAACTAAGAGGGTTCATATTTAAGGCATGGTTTTTATATACATTATCGAATCCATGTATTCATTAAAGAACCATGCTGATTCATCGAGGCACACTTTTTGATCCATAGAAGTACCAAGTTGATCTGTTAATGTAGAATATTTAGGGTTCATTGGTTGCATCATAGCATCCTATGGAAGTATAGTGATTTATTTGCCACTGCCATGACGAATTACTTGCCGTTGATGCTTTCTACTAGAAAAGCTTTTGAGGTCAATGACACTAAAACGGATCAAGCAAGAGTGAGTAGTAGCTCAGGTTAATCATAAATTACATTTTGCCAGAAGTTTAGGTCATTTAATCGTATGATGCGAGCCCTCTAGGTCTAGTAGTCTTAATATTATTGGTAGGAGCGCTTATTTATAGTGATGACTGGGAGGTGTTGGTCACTCGTTTGCGAAAAATAATATTTTATGTTGTAGCGCCGAAGGTTCGGCGGAGTAGGCTTGACCTGCCGCTTACCTAGCGGCGTAGCCTATCGCCTAATGCCGTTCGGCGCGCGTCTACGCGCAATAAGCTGGCCGCCACGAAACGAGCGTTTCTGGCGCTGACCGGCCTACCGTTACTAAAGGGGGTCTTGAGTCCGCGGCGTGAATTGGAAGCAAGACACACAGATTGGGGATTTTACTGAACTTTATTCGCAAGCGCACAAAGTCGCTGCGCGTCTAGTTCAGCTTTATCTCCACACTCCTCGCACGTTCTCAGCTACACTAACACTCTTGCGGAGGGAATACTCCTCCACACTAAGCGCGACCCGGACCCTAAACCCTAACCGGTGTACTAGGAATCCGTTCCCACCTGTGCCGAGGGAATACCCCAAACACGCTAACTTAAAACACTCTTGCGGAGGGAATACTCCTCCGCACTGAAGCGCATACCGGAGTCTAAACCCTGACCGGTGAACTAGAACTCGGTTTCCAACAGTGCGGCAGGAATACTCCACACACGCCAACTCAAGCACTCATGCGGAGGAAATACTTCTCCACACTGAAGCGCGACCCGGAGCCTAAACCCTACCCGGTAAACTAGAGCTCCACACACGCCAACTACGCCTAGCTCGCGCCGGCAAATCCCTATGCCGAGACCACGTGCTAGCGCGCACACACACGACACAAAAGAAACACAAAACACGAAAGAACACACAAAATGCCAGCTCGGGCGCGATACGACCGTATTCGGTGGGGTTCCACCGAATCCTCCTAGCGCTGTCTCGTCTTGTTCCGTCCATCGTCGGCGGACAGCCCGCCCTCCTCCCTCGCTTTCAGAAAAACGAGTGCCCGACGGCGTCGAGGCGCAGAGCCGGACCAAAGACAAAAGACACGAGGCAAAAGACCCAGAGCGAGCGTCGCTCGACTCTTAAATACTTGGCTGAGACAATGGGGCAAGAGCTTAGTGGTATTGGGCCCGGACACCTTGGCCCATTACAGAAAGGAATTACTACCGTCCCCAGGCCACTGGAGGGGCACCTCCGTCCAGCTTGAATGGCAAATGAGTTCCAGAAGATTCTTTCTTGGAAAGAGGGAAGGCGGGGGTTGACAGGCCAGCCAACATCTATCAGCAGCTTCCGCGAGTATCGGACCAATTCTAAAGGCCGAATCGCCACCGCTCGTCTCAGAGCTTCCTGGCCTGCTCCTAAGCGCTTCCTCTCTACTCGTACTGACGCTCCTCTCTGGCTCACTGCTCCAGGACAAAGGGGCTCTAGCCCGCCGCCGAACAGCTCTTGTTCGCGCTAAAATTCAGCCAAAGCCAGCAGGGCGCTACAATGTTAATCTTTTTCATGCGATGACAAGTAGGGAAACGTGCTCTTGATCGAGATATCGTTCAGCTGACTGATCACACGAAATCTGTTTGCATGAAATAAGATTTAGGAGTTGTAATTCCAGCACCAAATTGGAGTGAAAATTGGCTCATCGCGAGTGCTAACCCGATAAAATAGAGAACCCGATCTATACGGCTCCAATTGAGGCACCTAATAGTCAATAACAACAAGGACACCGCAAACGGTGTATTAAGGAGCAAACGGAAGATATAATGCAATATCGAATAGTTATTATTTTATTTGAAATTAACTTTACTAATCATCGAGGTTAAGCACTGGGCTGAATATGAGGAACTAGCTTCTCAAATCTACGCTAAGCCATAGCTGTACTGCTAGCCAACTCTCTAAAAATCGGCCCACTAGATAAGGTATAGCTCAATTGTTCATTTCACTCCTCAGCTATGGCCCCAGTGTTAGCTCAACCCCTAGGACGCTTTAAGATATGGATTATGTTCAAGCGAAGAGTACAACTGAGTAACGTTTGCACCGGATAACGCATAGCCAGATCCAGCCCACGCCGTCAAAATAATTGATATTCGGTCTTAGGTGTCCATTTCACGTTCATATTTCATTTCACATTTCACAGTCGCTGCAATGTAAAACATCGACTTGTATCATGTTAATGACATCCCAATTTAGAACCAAATGCCTTGGCCGTTTGCAACAACAATGCGACCACATTACTCGATTTTCTACTTTTTGCGCGATGCAGTAGAGCACTTACTATTAGCTTCTTAGTCCCACTTCGTTCCTTCTAGACCCTGTTAAAAAATTCGTATTTATATCTGCCGCCATGATTTGTGCTCCAAAGGTAAGGTGCTCGCCTTTTAAAGTAAAGGAGTAAGAATTATAAGTTAATTTAAATCAAACAGCTTAATTTAGGTAACGATAGAGAAAAGATTCAGTAGTTACTACCCTGTTTGCTGTTGTCGAATAGGGGCTGTTTAATGCAGGACTCAAACCCACGACCGACTTTATGAAGTGCAAGCTCCTTCCTTTTGAGCTGAGACCCGAAGACTTATGAAGCCTCACTGCTGTTCACTAATAGATTATTTTCAGATTTCATCGCATTAGTTAAGCAGTTACACACGAAAGTCTATTCGCATTTGATTCGTCCTACAAATGCTCTCGTTTCACTTGTTTACCCTATGTGGTATACGTGACACGAATAGTGGCCGTTCTTTTCTATTTGCATTATCTCACTATTCACGAGTCTCGACAAAGAAGTCGTCGTGTGAGAATAATATTTAACGAAGAAACGTCGCCAAACGTCGAAAAATGTCACAAGCAGCAGTATGCATCTTTGCCTAAAACTTAAGCTATAATCTTGAATCATTTAATTATCACATAAGTTTGCTACCTAAATTCCCCTGACTTCCTGTGTCCTGCTCCTCCATGAGGATTGGTTGCTTGCACCTACAGTGTATACAGTTCTGTAAAGACGCGGGGCTTAGTTTTGACCTTGCACGATGCAGTATAGTACTCTTCATAGTGGAATAAATTCTATCAATTTTGAATTTCTTATCTGCACGTCATTGAAAGTTAATTCTCAGCCCAGACACTTGTAGTAACTGTCACACACAGTAAATGTCCGGCTTTTACCGTTGCTCTTACGAAATGACCAACAGTTTTCCTGCAATTGTCATCTGTTTCTGGTTTTCAAGCTGCTCAATGCGTCGAAGCATGTGGTCCCAATAATATTGTGTGCTGCTTTTTATAAGGAACTCTGCACACCATTCATTCCCCGCGTCAAAATAACAATCCAGCTCAAGGCTTGAAGAGCAGTGGATCTCATCGCAAAAGTAAAGCCGCTACGCTCAACCTATCGCAGAAAGCTGGAGAGGTAAGAAGTTTGCAGCTGCGCCTTAATAGCGAGGAAAAAGGTGAATGGTATTGAAGCACCTGGCTATATTTATCTAGTTGTAGTGACAAATCTTGGCAAAGCGTTGGAGCAAATATTCAGCTCGCTACAGTGTATCTTTGACACCATGGCCTCCGGGCCTAATAATAATAATATTGCAATAACGAGACATTTTGATTGTACCTTCAGAGACCTAAATCAATGTCTAGGCACTTTTCATGAGCTGGAGAGGGAATATATAGTCGCATCACTTGTGACTTAATGCAGACTAGCTGCAGACATTACTCCTTACTGTTACAACATAAATCTCCTGGCCAAATTGTGAACCTACCCCTTCGGGAATATCACATGTACTTTCTTAGCTTAGGTTTCACGGAAAATTGCACTGCACGAGTCTGCGATCAATTTTTTTCAATTAAAGATGTCACTTTTAGAAACTGGACAGCTCGAGTGGGCATTTTTTGAAGTGAGACGAATAGTTTAACAGCACTTAAATCAGGAAAGATCTTCGCAGTGAGCAAACGATGCAGTTATACAAGTACACCACTAATGCCTTGAAAAAGATTTAGGTCTCTGAAAGCGCTGTATCAAATATATTATTCTTATTATTATTACTAAAAACAGCCATTTCGTCTTATCCGTAGACATGTCTTTGCCTTTTTCTTGGCTAACAAAGACACTTGCACTCAGCATCTGTAGAATTGTGTCATCATATTCTTGATTGCAACCCGTAAATACGATTTAGTACAGTTGCTGATCTAGGCCTTCCATTCTCAGCTGTCAAAGTTGAGCTTTGGCGGTTCTTCTAGTGCAAACAGCAGCATGAGATCAGAGTAATTTATCAATTCATCTGCGCCCAACCATGACTAAAAGTAGAAGACGCTTTGCAAATTCCAAGCTTACGATATATATAATATTATATTCATTTTTATTGCACCCCAAGATAACTTAATCTCTATTCAGGCGCTCCAGATGTACCCCGGGGCTCAAGCCCATTAACCTCAGCCAGACCGTCGGTCGGGGCGAGCACCTAAACTGACAGATAAATCATTAAAAGCTACAGATGATTGCAAGTTTAGTTAGCGCGTTTTAGATTCTTGCTAGAGGGCGTTACTCGCGAAAAAACTGAAGGGACGTTTCGGCCTAGTCGCCCAGTTCGGCATTTTCAAGAAAGCATCGGCTTTATTAAGGGAGTCACTCACTATACCACAGTACTTGCGGACTTCACAAAAAGAATTTCGCTGCCTGGAAACAGCTGTGTGTGTATTTGCGATCTGAATTGGAGTTTTTCTGCTCTAACGTAAAAAGCAGTGCCTAGCTTATTTAAGTGGGTGCACGCATAATGAATAAGCGCTTTCTTCGAAACTCGATAGAAAACTCAGTCTTAATGTTGAATAATTCTTCGGCTTGCCTGAGAACGTCTCTTCTTTCAGTTATTGCAATGTGTACTTACGGTTTGAGAATCGAGAGATAGTTGATCCATGCGTCGCAGGCTTAGTGCAGTATGGCAGCTTTGCTCATGACAGTGTCGAGCTCAATTGCATTCTTCTATTGATCGAGAGTATCTCTGCTGTTCTCCAAACTTTATATATTAACAGATTACGTCAAGGATTAAGTTCATGATTTGTGACTATGTATGTAAGAACTTTGTGACCTGATTAGAGTTCCAGCTACTTAGCTGGCTGCTAATTTGTTCCCAGGCGACCACCGTATTGTAGTTTACATGTTATGACTAATGCTCAGTGTTAAGCCGACCAAAAGTCAGTTATCAGCACGCAAATCTTACTGTTGCTTGCTTCGTTAGCTTTGAACACTAACCAGCTTTGTTGCCTAGCCAGTCATATTAGGAAATTGTCGACTAATTTGAGTAAGTATCGCCGTTGTCTCGCCAACAAAAGCTATACACGAGCTACAAAATGTTGTCGTACTCCCTCTCAATGTCTCTGCTGTTTGCTGTGGCTGCTTGACCTTTGGTGTGCCCTCCCAGTTTCCGTCGCTTATATGTTAGTAGCCATCCGGTCGTCCATCTCCGCTTTCATTGCAAGCGTGCGTGATCACAGATTTGAATGATCAATAGCGTCGATGGGGCTTAGCGTTGCTAGTGTTCAGCTCATTTCCGCATGGCCGCCGGTGTCTAATGGTATTGAGATATTCGAGCCCCACCCTAGTTAAGAGCAGTTCAGGTGCTTCACATATATCAAGGCGCACGAGCCTTCGACCTCAGCTATCAAATACATTCACCTTGATCTCCGTCAGAGCGAGCACCTTAACCACTGGCCAAATTGGGGCGGCGTTAGCATGGGCTAACCAGAAATTCTGTCTTTCCCCTGTATTAGTTCCTAGTAGACTTTTATAAAGGCTTATTGTTTATAGTCAAGCCTGTAAGAGATCACTCAAAATATATCTCGTGCCTACTCGAATAGATAAGTTTTATGGCGCCGGTGCTCCACGGTGCCTTCGATTGTCTAGCCCTAAAGTATCTAATACTAGTGGCATAGTGCGACAATGACTACTGCGACAAAAAAGCTCTGGTATATGAATAGACTTGTACCAACCAGCTGCCTTGGTCTAGTTGAGCGGCAGCTTCCCTTTGCTAGTCAAGCTATAGATTACAAGCCACGTCCTATAGAAGTTGCAAATGACCGTTCCAAACTACCAATTATCCTTAGAGTTTTCTCTATAATCAAAACAAAGGTTTATGCCGCGAGTTTTCATTTTGATGGTGATTGCAATTCTGCAAAAAGTAACAAATTCAGAACACGCTCCGAGTCAACCAGCAGCAGAATGGGGTCGATAGCAATGCGAAGTAGTTAATGTACTCCCCGTCTGGTTTACACTCTCTGTCTGGTCTGGTCTAAATTGAGTTCAGACGCTGTTCCCTTTCCACTTTAAAAATGAAAGATTCCGAGAGGTCGAACCCGACTCGCTCAGCTTGCCAGCAAGCAGCCCGATGATATCGGTCCCGAACGCTCGCATCCTTTAAATTTGCAAGTCAATTTAATTAGCCAGGCCCGATCGTAGCTTCCCGAAGTGAATTTCGTTAATGGAGTCGCATGTCACGGCACAGAACTCCATTAGAGCTCCATGATAAGACATCAGGCTAAGAAGCTAAGCTAAGGTGCTCAGTAGAACGACTTTGCAACTGCAGTCGTGCCACATGAAGCGATAAAGGTTATTCATGTCTCTCCCCGCTTTTTACGTTAGGCGCCGTTGCTTATAAAATACCTGCTAGCGTATGCTTATGACTTTGCAGGTTCAGTCACTGAGTCCGAGCTTGTCTGCAACGGATCACAAGCTTCAGTCGGATAAAGTGCACAGATGTGTCATTCTGCACTATGCGCCCGCCAAGACTATCTGGGATTGGCTGGTTTTAATTCTCGTGCTCTACACGGCTATTTCTACGCCCTACTCGGCTGCGTTTCTTCTTGGCGAGAAAGCCAAGCTCTCAGCAAGCAACAGCTACCAAGACGACCCATTCGCGATTTTCGACCTCATCATCGACATCATATTTATCACCGATGTCCTAATAAACTTTAGGACAACGTATGTAAACAAGCAAGACGAGGTCGTGAGTGACCCTGGAAAGCTGGCAATACACTATTTTAAAGGCTGGTTCCTCGTTGACATGCTCACGGCTATCCCGTTCGATCTACTTCTCATCGGATCGAATGCTGACGAGGCGAGTTTTTAAGCGCTAAACCTTGGCTTCAAAAGCTAAGGACACTTTGCTAGGATCTCAGTAATAGCTCTTTTCGATCAGGAATATAGTGCCTGCTCTGGAAGAAAAATGCTCATAAGAATTTGATTATTCTCAAGTGAATTAGGAGGCTTAGAACAGCTCATAACCGTTTATGATAACAAACTTTATGTTTTACTGCTTTATTACCGATGACTGAACTGCTATTTTAACTCACTGGGCTTCTCATTTAACTGACAGTGATTTTGTTACTTTAACTATAAATAATGAGATTTCATTCAAATTTTCGGAGACCAATTTAATTGAAAACCAACATTAAAAATGCGTACATATCCTATGAAAAGAAGCTGTGCAAGAAATGAGCTAATGTGAAAGCCGTACTACCAGGCATGTAGCAACGAGCAACGCCGGCCCTGTGGTAGTTTCCAGCTTTAGAAGCAACAGTCGAAGGAGAAGCTCTTGTACCAGAGTCACACTCGAGGATGGATGACCTCTGACTGAGCACCCGGAATACCAACTGAGTCTCAAGAAATGAAGTCCTCTACAGAGGAAGTGTTCGGGACAGCTGAAATGTTGGAAGACAAGGCTTAGGCCTATTTCGGCGGAGGTACTGCAGGTACCTGCCCCTTCCAAGCAGATCTCAGGTCCTAGCACGATCTACGTATTCTGCCTACGCTTTTTCGACCACTAGGAGTTGATTTTCCACAAATACTCTTGTGTGATGACCTGCGAATCGGACGCGCATCGGCGCTTAGAAAATATGGGATCGCTCTAAATGGGTCTCTGACATACTGCTTCAGTAATCTTTAATTTAAAGCACTGTTATATCATTTAAAGTCCCTTTGCTTTGCGGGGCACAGGTTTTCGGAAACCAATTTTCCGGAAGCAAAAGTCATCGGTAATGAGAGAGCTGACAGTAAAACTGAAATATACAAGTCTCTTAATCAAGGGAAGCGAGTCGGCGCCAGAGGCTTTTCGATCCCGGATCTAGCAGCTAATTGAGCTGCTGCGTTACATGCGTGCCCTCCAAAAACTGTGCATGTATGTGCGTGTGAGTTTTCGCGAGCATGCACGCATGTACCTCATGTCATTTGAAGCTCAAAGTTGTTTGGCATGCCAAGGAAGACATCAGGCTGCTTGAGGACTCTACGTCCAGCAGCAGAAATTCAGTGAACTGAGCCACTTAGTAAAATCCGCAGAGTAGTGTGCTAGGCTGCTATTAATCGGAAATAACTTTAATATTTCAAACCTGCACATTAATTACCCGTTGTACCAACCGCAAAAAAACGTCGCATTTACCGGTATCTCGGACAAACGTTCGTCTCGAACACTACTCCGGTTAATAATGTCTTACAGAATGAGCTGCTTTTACGTCAACAATATTTCAGTTACATGTTCTTTTCTTGCAGACGGCGGCTGTGATGCTGGAGCTATTGAAGACGGTGCGGCTACTGAGGCTGGCCCATGTCGCGCCCATGCTGGGCCACTACTCTGAGAACGGCGCTGCCGTTCTGCTGCTACTCATGTCCACATTTACGCTGTTCGCTCATTGGTTCGCGTGTATATTTCACGCCATTGCCGTCACAGAACGCCCCTTCCTTCCAGAGCCCAAAATCGGATGGATTGACATGCTGAGTACACAAGTAAGCCTCACTGCACACTGGCTGCTCTCTGCTGCAGACATCCGGTCCACCTCCCTGATTGGCTGTAGGCTGGCGCCTGCCGGTAAGGTAGAGTTTATAAGTGTCTGCTCGTCTTTCCCGTCGCCCACGTCTGCGGCGGAGGCGACGGAGAGACGAGCAGACCTCGCGTTCAAGCAGACATTGGGCCAAATTGTGGGTAGCACGCTTTTGCTTGCATGTGGTCCCCTCGGTCATCTTAATGCAAAGACGATGGACGTAGCAGCAGTCGACTAAATTCAAGTCCTCGAGAAGAGGCGTGTTTTTGCATTCAGTGCATTCGCTAGGTAGCTTTGTTGCTGTCAATGGCAGCAACTTGAGCCTGCACTCCAGCAATCTGCCTACCTATATAATCTCGTCGAGCCGACCGGGCGCAGTACCCCGTCGATCGCTGCGTCGTCGACTGCCTTCGGCTGACAGTTTTTTCTGTAACCGATTCAAGCAACGGGAACAGAAGAAATGAGGTGATATGAGCTGACTGTGTGGTTTTTTCATCTATCGCGGCAGTTCCAAGTGCTTCGACTGACGCTTTTAGTAGCAATTGGAGCCTAGACGCTTTTTCATAGCCGGGGCTTTGAGGAGGGCTGCTAAACGAAGCTGTGCTTTTTTGCGTTTCCTAAGAGGGTATGTGTACGATCATGTGCTCTATTCTGATAATACACCGAAAGGCCTGACCGCAAGACGGCTGGCTCGTTTTTCGTAGGCGGCCTGGTCGAGCTAGGGAGTGTATCTTGGCTGATTTAACAGCCTCATTTGTATAGTG
This sequence comes from Cristatella mucedo, assembly GCA_009760855.2. Classification (NCBI taxonomy): domain Eukaryota; kingdom Metazoa; phylum Bryozoa; class Phylactolaemata; family Cristatellidae; genus Cristatella; species Cristatella mucedo. The sequence continues at coordinate 2,711,869 of WPIO01000030.1, read as the reverse complement.
GCAGAAGAACCTTGTCAGCTATCACCATTTTTTGCAGTTGGAAATGAAGAATCGCCCAACTTCATAACTAGCTCTTATGTTCAAGTCAGGTTGTAGCGCTAATCACTTCAGAGAGCCAGCATTGATTCCGGTGCATAACAACCTTCATAGGAGTGCAGATTCGGTAGAGTCTCTCTGCTTGTTTTGCTCGATCTTTTGGCAGCTTTGATACTATCGCTCACCAAGTCGTTCTCAAGCACCTCTTATCTACCTGGGCATCACTCGCACTGCACTGCAATGCTCTAATTCCTATATCAGTGGAATACGCCCGAGTATTGATGTGAATGGACAAAGATCATCCGAGGGACCACTGAAGTATATGGTACCTAGCAGCCTTGTGCTTGGTCAGGTTCTATTCACGGTTTAAACTCTCCCTCTTGTCGATGTGATTGTGAGGCACAACCTAGGCTTTCACTTCGAATGATACTCAGTTGTATCTTTATTTTGATTACTCCCAGCCGTCGAGCACGTTGAATTCTCTCAACTCCATGGCTGCATGTATTGATGTCATGCACACATGGATGGCTGCGAGCTTTCTTAAACTCAATGATCAAACCATCTTAAAATCTTTGGGTAAACCAAGTGTCCTTCAGAAATTGGAAAACCTGACGCTCAAAATTGGCTGTGCCAGCATGTCTCCTGTTGAATCTGCACGAAATCAAAGTGTCATGTTCCAAAGTGACCTTTCATTAGACTGCCACTTCAGATCCACAGTCAAATCTGCCTACTTTCACCAACTTAGCATTGCCGAAACTCAGGCTTGCTGAATCAGGGATACTACGTATAAATTTGTCCATGCGTTTGTGATATCCCACCTCGACTTCTGTAACTCACTGCTTCCTGGTCTACCGACCTCTGCAATCAGGCGCTTGCAGTTGGTGCAAAACTCTGCAGCTAGCCTTGTCTGTCTTGAGCGTCGCAGTTGTCACATCACACCACTTCCCGCCGACCTGCACTGGCTCCCAGGCATGCAATGCATCGACTACAATGTTGTTTGTTGAGAATGTTTATTGAGCTTGTTTATTGGGCATGCTACCACTAACCATTCAATTGGGCTTTCTTTGCAGCAAAGGTAAAGTGCTTAGAAAGAGATTGAGCTCTCTTATGGTGCTATGCCAAGCGTATTATTATTATTAACTGAGGGGTCTGAACTCACGACTCGAAAGTAAAGAGCAAGTACCTTACCTCCTGGTCTATACTCGTTTATTTGGCAGTTAGATAAGGAGGTTGCATCATTGGAAGAGCAAATAAGGTCGATATCATTATCACCATATTGCAAATCTGATGCAGAAACAATAGGCAATGTTTTTTCATTCAGTTTAACACTGCATGAGTCAATTGCATGTGGCTGAGCAGGCTTTCTGTGTGCAACCTTTGACTTACCTGTGTGCACCGTCGTCAGACAGAGTCCATTTCTGTGCACCATTGTATTGCCTAGCCAAGGTGTAACTGCACAGCCTTGCTCAACAGTTGTGGTGCTGTAGACTCAGTACCAATCTGTTGCAGATTCAGAAGCCCATCAATGACTCGGACCCTGTCAGCGGTCCAAGCCTGTCAGCAAAATACATTACATCCTTGTACTTCACATTCAGCAGCCTCACAAGTGTTGGTTACGGTAACATTGCTCCAAACACTGATGCTGAAAAAGTATTTTCCATTGTGATGATGTTGCTTGGATGTAAGTATACCATAGAGCCTGCCACGCTACGCTATGACACAAAATGTACAGGAGCCTGTGGCTGGCTCCAAATATACTTGACGTGCCGCGATATTGAGAGTTTTTGGTGCTTGAAAGTATTTTGGTGCCAGCTCCCGTTAAATTAATTTCTGAACTGTTGTGCAATAAGTAATTTTTGAATCGTAACACGTGTCCTGTTGTAAGTCTATGCCCGGCATATGGTAGTTTCGCTATGATTTCACGGGGATATTTATTTAGCTTACTGCTGCTACATGTGCCATCCAGCCACAGACCCACATTGTCAGCCAGCAATTGTTTGGCTTGTTAAGGCCTAGGTCAAGGTTGCAAAGTTAGGGCATGAAAAAGCGTTATGACGCATTAGCTGCAGGGCCAATACGAAAGGCGTGCCACTTGCAATAATCGCATTCGATTTTGTCTTTCAGCTCTCATGTACGCTAGTATTTTTGGTATCGTGAGCGCCATCATTCAGCGCCTATACTCAGGCACGGCCCGCTATCACAACGAACTGGCTCGAGTGAAGGAATTCATTCGCTTCCACCAAATCGTCAACCCACTGAGGCAGCGGCTCGAAGAGTACTTTCAGCACGCGTGGACCTACACTAACGGCATCGACATGAACATGGTAACTTGCTGCGTTGCCCCATTAAACCCGGGCTTTGTGGAGAGCTGCTTGTCTCTGTTTGTGACCTCGTGGTGACCTTACGGCCAGCGAACTTTCGTCAACAAGATGCTCAGTTTTTGCCTGAGCGTGTTCGCGAAAGCTACAGTGGAGACAGTGATTCATAAAAGAGTCCTGCTTTTTTGGCCGTTTGTCTACAGCACGACCTGCTCATCGCGCCTGTACGCATTCTCACTTGTGCAGGTTCTTAAAGACTTTCCCGAATGCCTGCAAGCAGATATCTGCCTGCATCTAAACAACAACTTACTTAGCAACTGTCCAGCCTTTTCAGGTAAGGCTTAGCTGGTCTGAGGAGCACTGCGGGAACTGCAGCCGCTAAATATTCTGTTGCTCTGCATTCATGTAGTCTAGAAATACGAACGCCTGTGCGAATGTTTCCTAATATCGCTTGGTCTTTCGGCCACGATCTGTTGACCGTGTGCAACATCAAGATGTACTCTCACAAGCGACACGTTTTCTTTGACTGCCGAGTTTGCTAAAGCGATGGAACTAGGATTGCTATCACCATGAGATTCCCACTGAGCTCATAGCCACGTTCAACCCAGTAATAATTGAAGCTGTACATAATCAGGGTCCCCCAACGAGAGAAAAACTTGTTTACGACGGATCTCCGGACAGAGAGTAAATCTAGTATATCAAAAGAGCAATGCCTTTAAGCTGATTTGATCGGTAACTTTAAGCAGCCGACCACGTTTTCTGGTCTAGGGATTCAGTACCCACAATTAATAAGAAATTGCTTGTCAGAACCTCACAAAGGTAGACTCGACGATTTGGTGTACTGTAAAGATGCATAAAAACGGTCTCCTGTTACTCTAGCGCTGAAAAAAGCAAGAACGCTTGTCATTCGGCTGACAAGTTACATCTAATCTTCATCTGTCAATGGGTATGTGTCAGGCCTATGGTTCTGTATATATAGAACCTGTATACAATAGAGTTGCATATCACAAGGTTTAATACAGCCCCCAAATCAAATATACATATATAGACATAAACATTTCAGATGGCTTATGCTTCAAAGCTATTGGACCCGGTCATGCGTGGGCTGATTGGCTGAGCCGATGACCCACGCCTGCCTCCCACACTTCTCTGCGGAGTCAGCGATTCTCCACTCAGTCTTCGATCTGCAGGGAGGGGTGGGTATGGTTCGCCATATTGGAGTCGCTGGTGCTGTTCATCGTGGCCATAAGAAGCAACCAATGAGAAGAACGAGCCAGAGGAGCAAGACACATCCAAGGTCAACCTCATCGAGGTCGGCATGGACTTGCATATAACGACGGCGACATATTCTCGGAGCAGCCTGACGTACCGGCGCTCCAGTAGTGCCAGGACATATAGTCTGAATAAACGAACAATACATATTGAGAAAAGTAGAGGTATCAAGGCGAAAACGATGGTTTTTTAAAAGATGTCTGCGATTTCATTGAACACTTTGTATATACTGTTTAATGTATGACCATGTCAGAAAAATCATATTCTACAGAAAAATTGTCTCCCTGTGGTGGCTGCACAACCTCCACTGAGTTTATATGAAAATAGCTTGGACGATGAAATGTTTGGCCTTTTGAAAAAGTTCAGATGTCAGAATTTTATATTAACTGCGTCTTAAGTGAGATATGTAATGCCATGTGGGCTGTTGCGGCATTGTTTATTAATGACAAAGCCACCCTGTCCACTGCTCAATTCTAAGCTTGTTATTTGTCCGTCCGAACGACGGGGACCACCCTAGCTAGTTGGTCACTGTGCGGCACAGCAGAAGCACAGAAACCAGCTCAGCAAAGTAGGAATAAAGTAGCAAAGTAGAAACACCATTCGATCTGCATTTACGTCTGGCCTGATTTCAGGTATTAAACAATATTGAGGCTACTATACTCCTGTTCTATTGCCTTTGTATCTAACTATTTGCCTTTCTAATGATCTCTGTCCTGTGCCGTATCTGCTTTCCGGTAGGAGCCAGCCCGGGATGTCTGCGAGCACTCTCCATGAAGTTCCACACCATACACGTGCCTCCTGGAGACATACTAGTGCACCACGGTGACGTTCTTAATGCTCTGTACTTCATCTCCCGTGGGTCCATTGAGATCGTGAAAGAAGAAAGCATCATGGCAGTTCTGGGTAAGTGTATTTTCTCATGCTGATGCCAAAGAGCTACGTGCATCATCGATCTCAGGTATTCACTTAATACATTGATTTTGATGGTCATTGCACTAGCTAGCATCTGGCCAAAAAATGTTTCTTCGCTGCATGAGTCGCGTGCGATCAGCTCAGAAATCGATGGGTTGGTCCCAAATGGTCAAATTAGGCTATGCCTCACCGGGCCGAGCTGAGATGAGCGGGGCTGCTCTGGACCCAGCGGCTCTGGGGAGCACCGGGCCGTACGGAGCTGCTCTACGAGCACTGAGTCAATGACCTCGTATGCAGGGGTGAAGTCGCCATATCCTCAAGTCGAATGGCCAAGGGTAGCCCCAATTTGACGTGGCGTTTACGATCTACTTACTGAAAACTAATATAGGAAGTCTGTAATCATGTAGTGATAGTGCTTAAGTACAGGTTCCTCTTTCATGCCATGGGTCTTGCTGGCAACGGTTAAGGAGCTAGGCCCTATGGTATTTATCCCCAATCCTCTTTATGCCACCACTTCCAGCTGAAAGCCCAACAATGCTATCATCAAGACATACTAGCAGTAATCTACAGGTTCTGATTATTGTCTGCTCATGGCCTCCTCCTGTTCGTGGTCCCTTCTAAAAGTACAATGGCTACTGCCTTGGGAGACTGTGTTGGACTCGATGAAGCCTGCTTTTACTCTTTGAGGATGCAATGCTGAGCGGAATGATGTTATTTTGATCATACAATCTTATAATCTACTGCTGCTCGCCCCCACTACGACTGCTGAGGGAAGTGCTGCCGACCTCAGTTCTCTTTTGCTGTGTGTGTAGCAGCAAACCATTGAAACTCTTTTGACGATGAACGGGCACCTGGACGTGCTCGGGCAGGATTCAGCATGCTATTAAGCAGCACATGGCCATTTTCTCATTAATGGCAGACAAAGCCATACTCGTATTGCTTTTGCTCATATGGGTCAGTACCTTAAAACCGGATATCCTAATGTTTACCATTAGATGCACAAGTTTAATGCTGCATCCATCTTGTTCATCGTGTTGCCTCAGTGATAGCAGCCGTTTATCCAAGCAAGAGCAGGGTTTCATTCACAAGTGAGCCATGCGTATCAACAATTAATTCCTGGCAGCTCAGCCAAACAGCTAGCAATCAATATACACTGTAGCACTGTTGAAGGTGGCACTGCAGCCATTTTGCAAGTGTGTACTCTTGCAAACACTCTCCTTACTCTGCTTCTTTCCATACTATTCGTTTTGTTTGCTACTGAGCACACTCGGCTGTCTTGACGACTTGCCGAGCAGGTTAGATCCAGTGGTTAAGGTGCTCGCCTGACCAAGGTCTGGCTAAGGTCGTGGGCTCGAGCCCTGAGGCATACGTGAAGCGCCTGAAGAGAGATTAAGTTTTCTTGGTGCTCTATACAAATGAATTGTATTTATACTCAAAAAAGTGGCAACTTACTTAGCGGTAGCGTTCACTAGTTTCTGTGCAGTAGTCCGAATTAGTGGCCCGTTTTTACTTTGGGGCTGCTGCTGTTGCCAATACAGCCGGTGCCATTCCCATTCCGGTGCTGAAGCAGCTGCTAATGCCATTTCAGCTGTCTGCTATCTGCTGTCTGCTATCTGCTTTCTGCTGTGCCGGTGCTAATACTGATGCATAAGTAGTTCTGATTCTGATGGTGCTGCTGATGTTGCTGCTGCTGATACTTGTGCTGATACTTATGTTGCTGCTGCTGATGATGCTGCTGCTGCTGCTGCTGCAGCTACTGCAGCTGTGCTGTTAAAGCCAGTGCTACTGCCGTTTCGAAGCTGGTGCAGCTGCCGCTGCCCCTAAAGCTGTTTACTGCTACCGATGCTGACACTGATGCTGATGCATCTGGTAGTACTGATTCAGATGATAGTGATGATGATGATGACTTTGATTTCACAGCTACTGCTGAAGGAAGGACAGATTGTGAGCTGCTGTCCTTAAAAACCGGATCCACTCGGCGATTTGTTCTAAATTTGAGCTCGAGCCACTTTGATCGTTCATTTGGGACATTTACAGATTGCTGTGATGAATTGTATGAAGAGTAATTCAATCGGCAACGTAACATTACACATTGATAATCTCATATTCGTATTACGAGGAACTGTTTTAAGTGACACCCATTACAAAACTTTTGTTGTCATCTCTTATTCAGCATCAGTGGCTGTAAAATACTTTATGAGCACTTTTTATTGCAGCTGCTGTCCCTATTTTGTTCGAAATATGGAGCAATATTCAATCATCTTATTTTCCAATTTTTATTAATTAAGCATGAGGTCCATAACTTTGAGCAGTTTATCAGATCTGCAGAGTAATCTGATATGCAGACACTTTTTGCGCGGCTAGAGATCACTTATATATTCATACTATTACCAACCTTCTGCATGCTAGACCAGTATTTTGCTTCATCCGAAATACCATTGGCCAACGGTTCTCCCTTAAGGTTTCAGCCATTGAACTGTGAAGATAATTCCAGATGTGCGAGAGAAGAGTTCTGCATTAGCATTGTTCTTATTAGCATACCGTGCGACGACAGTGCCTTGCTCCTCAATTTTTTGTATTGCTGTCAGGTTACAGCCAAGTTAGACGTGTACCACGGCCGCTGTTGACTTAATTAATACTTTATTTCAGGCACTGGTGATATATTTGGTGAGCACATATGCAAGTACCGGACAGTAGGGAAGTCGAGCTGCAATGTCAGGGCTTTAATATACAGCGACCTTCACAAAATACTGCGAGAGGACCTCATCGAGGTCTTGCAGATGTATCCGGAATTCACTTACACGTTTGAGCAAAATCTGGAGGTTACATTTAGCCTGAGGGATGTAAGTTGCATCAACGGCACACTGAACTATCCTTTTGATATTCAGCTGCTCTTCGATGGCTAGCTCATTGGAGCTAGCTTAAATTACAAACGCCACCGTCTGGTACCCGCAATCCAGAAACAGCTTGACTTTGGCTCTCATTTTTAACTGCTCGTTGCTCATCTTTTTTTCTGCAGCAAAGCCTTACGGTATGTATACAGCGTGCATGTAATGATGCACATGCTCTCAGAGCGCAGTGTTGTGCACATTGCATGGCTACACCGCAATTAGTTCTGCACTTAATCAGCCCACCGTTGTTTTTGTTGTCTCGATTTAATGTGTGCCTGGGCACTTTAAGTTGCTCTCTGATCTAACCAATCTTTCATTTTGGAGATCCTACTCATTATTGCCATAACTGGCTTGATTTTGTGATTGCTATTTAGTGTAGCTTCTTTCATTTCCTTAGAGGAAAAGGGAATCAACCAAGTTTTGTTAATTCTTCTAAACATTTCTCACATGCACGCTTCAGTCATATATATATTGTGTTCTTTCTTGATGAGTTATCTGCGTCAACGTGGCAGACTGGACTGTAAAAGACCTCTTTCTTGTCAGGATTCTTCAGGCCAAGATAATGCTGCTGCATGACTCGTGGCTTGATGGCTTCATAGACGTACAAATGTTTTTCTTGCAGCCAATCGTTCATAGTGTCTCAAAAGCAGCTGAAATGTGCTGAATATGCCAATTTCTATGCACATTTTCCTTCACAGTCACGATCAGCTAATGGCGAGTACTGTAATAGCCGTTTTATAGCTTTTAACCTACTGAGACACTTGTCTCTAGATCTGGAGCAATAAGTGTTTGGTCTTTCCTGCGCTTTCCCTAAATGCCCATCGGTGAGTTATAACGTTGGTAGCTAAATTATTCGTAGTAGTTGTTACGGGCACGTGAGAAAGCATCTTCGTAGGAATCCAGTTTTATTTAGCTTCATTGCAAGCAGCATTATCTTCGGAAATAAATCTGACCTCGGACTTTTCTACGCCAAATATCAGTTATAAATCCGATTTATTCTTTGATCAGAGTTAAGCTTACATAAGATAATCTATCAACTTACGCTAGCTAACGAGTTTGGCCAACAGTTAATCCGCACCACGTGGATAATGGCTAGTTTCACTGTTGGCATTTTATTAAGCATCATCAGTGCCCCTTGTAATCTTCGCTTTATTTGAAAGCATCGCGAAACTCGAAAGACACTGTAGGTAAGGGAAGATGGTGCAAATTTCTATCAATTTAATCTTACTATTTTAGTCAACAATTTACAATACACTTTTCTTAAGAGACGCAGGAATATCAAGTTTTTGGGCACATGGAATTTAATCATGTGGGCAAATTTCGGAAGGGTTGCATGGAAGATTTTCGTGAGTGACGAGCAATAAATCCTGGAGGTTTTAAAACTATAGAATAGACCTCAAGCTTAACATTAATTCCGCCTACAGTAGTCAAAACTATCCATTTTGTTTTGTGCGAAACAGCTGACTTGAAATTTGTAAAGCCGGTGGATAATTTTTAACTTGATATATTAGAACTTTTTTGGCTGTTTTGTAAATCATGTTTTATTACAATTTTGCACCACATTTATCTGAACAGAGATGGCGTTGGATGGTAAGATACGCTTGAAGTTCGTGGGCCACTGGCAGCAACGACATCACTGCCATTTGCACAAAAAGCTGCCGGCAGCTTTTATTTAAGTGTAGCAGTCGACTTTTTATTTCACAGCAGCATCACTGGCGCCGTTTCACCACGGTCGCGACCAACAAGCTTAAGCATCACAACATCACGCGCTAATGTTGCTTGTAAAAATCAACTGCTCCCACCGTCCGAGCACAGCCGCTTATCTTTTGTTCCAGTCGTGGCATTCTGTTGTCTAGACAAACTGCTCGCTCAAATTCCAACCTAATACTATAGGAAAAGCCTATTGGCCATTACGGAAGCACCATTGACCAGCAGGAATGCCTTTCTAACATAGCATCTTACAAAGAAAATTTAATGCAATGTATCTCCGTCTGTGACTCCGTAAAGCCACAAAGACTATCTGGGTTTTACGTAGGGGAGATTTCTATGAAGCCCACTCATAGCCTTAGCGGCTTTTGGTACGTATTCGGTAGCCAACAGACTTTATCTCACGCAACAAATAGAAATTGAGAAGCAAAGCAGAGTCAGGAGAGCAGTTGAGGTAGTGAGTAGCATGGAAGTAGCAGCTCAGGACCGCTGGAAAGGATATGCCATAGTCGGCAGCAGAAGAGTAGTTGCTCTCTTAGTAGCCTGTGCACGAAATCGGGCGTTCTATTCCAAAACTTACCTTTCAGTGCATGACCACATCAGATTTGCTGTCTAGCTGCCTACTTACATTGACGCTAGCGTGACAAAATCTCGAGTTGCTTAGATTACGGTCACCCAGACAAGCAAAATTCCGCGAATTTGTGACATCGAATTGGACGTGTATAACTTACTCTGTCTTTTCTGATCTGCTTGGCTGCACAATGAAATGCCTACAGGTTGTGCAAAATATGGCAGCTTTAAAATCGCAGCTTCTCCCTACTGGTGCTGGGTTCCCACAAAGCAGTTTGCTTGACTTTTAAAAGTCCTAGCGTGACCTTCTGTCAATTCGTATTCTTGTCCCGACTAATAGTTCGAAAATACTTATGTGTTGGACAATCCTGCGCACTACCAGCTCTCCCGCTCCGCCTTTTTTTTATCTAGTTTTAGCTTAAACCAAGCTCACAATTCACTGGAGACCGTGCCCCCAGCTCGTGTGCACATAAAAGCTGATACATCCAGCGAGCTGAAATCTCGACACCCCTGGCTTCACGGCATTCAAAATGAAGCTACGAACCTATTGTTCCTCATAGCCAAGTCTTCGTCCAAGTGAATCATAATTTATGTGCTTATGAGTGCTGCAATTTTGCAAACTATTGTCCCTCCTTTTGTATGCTCCCTGTCCAGTGCAAGCCTGGAAAATGCGTAGACAGATTTTGAGTTGCTTAGGTCGAAATAAGAACTTAATTCTTATGCCTTTCACAACATTGTGATCCTATGATGAACGTGCTCCAAGGACATATTCAAGAAAAATCATACTAGTGCAGCTGTCCTCAGCCTTCTTTTCCGTGGTCCGCTTTCTGGCTCGGGTATTTCTCCGTGCACTACATAAGGACTGTGAGAACATTATTGATATTGGCTGCAAAACATGTTGCTGTTTCTGAAGCAAGTGCTGCATAAATGTATTCCCATACCATGTTTTAAAAAACTTCACTGGTCTTCGTTAAAATCAGCGACTTCTCAATTGGTCTTCACCTAGGGCCTGGGATTGTTAAGACACTATAGAAATCGAACGTAAACATTGTTCGGTACGATTGTGCTTTATACAAAGTGCACTAAAAAGCTTCCTCTTTCCATTCCTTTTTGCTTTCTCTCTCTTCCCCGTTCACTATTGCCTACGATTCCTCCTACTCAGTTCGCTACCTGCTGAATTTTGAAATGAGCATATTCGTCATGGCTTGGCTCTTTCGTACCTAGCACCGGTTTCGGCCTCGTTTTTTATTCAGACCCTCTACGGACAATACATTAGCTGTTCTGTTCCTACGCTTAAATACCATTGGCGATAGAAGACTTTGCTCTGTAGGTTCTAGACCATTGAACTCAATTCCGCACAACTCTTAGGCACCGTCAAATACTCTCCATCTGCCGACCGTAGCGCATCCTTTCCAGCCATCCTGAGCTGCCGCTCCCATGCTACTTATTCACGTCCTCACTGCCTTCCTGACTTAGCTATGCCTCTCACTTTCTTTTTGTTACGTAAGATTAAATCTGTCGGCTACCGCCTGCATACTGGAAGCCATTCAGGCTTCAATTGTGCTAAATAAAGTTCTCCTGCTCAAAACCCGATTAGATCTCAATACTACCAGGATTTACAGACGTATATTTATATACATATTTATATTTTTATGTATGTATATGCCCTGATGACTCACTAGGTAAAGCGGCTAATCTAAGCATCCACTGCCCCGATGTCGTGTATTCGAATTCTGCTATGGGCGTTCCTGTATCACCACTGCAAGTAGAGTGATAGCTGTAAAATTTCTTCTGTCGCTATGAGGCTATTAAATTAGCTAGTATTTTCTTTCATTTGTATCATCACCGCTTGCTTCGGGAATAAAGGAGTACCCACCCTAGGATTCGAACCCATGACATCGGGACCGAGGTTGGGAAAAGCAACCACCTTACGTAGTGTGCCATCACGGCTCACCAAGGATGATAGCCATCAAGGCTCTTCTGACGCTACACAAAAAGAGGCTGCTATTATAGACTTAAATATAATTCATTTTTGTATCGCACTAAGATAAGTTAGTCTCATTTCAGGCGCTTCACTTATGTCATGGAGCACGATCCCACGACTTCAGTCATCATACATTCACCTTGACCGCGGTCTTTAAAGGCGAGCACCTTAACCACTGGGCGAAACCAGAGCGATTGATGTAACTCACTGCTTTCTGGTCTACCGGCGTTTGCAATCAGGCGCTCGCAGTTGGTGCATAACACTGCAGCGAGGCTTGTCTGTCGTGATTTTCTCAGTTGCCAAATCACACCACTTCTCACTGACCTGCACTGACTTTTAATCAAGCAGCGTATCGGCTTCAAGGTTATATCACTTACTGTTAGGTTCCTTCATTTTCTGCAATAGCCTGCATATCAAAACTACACTCCACCAGGCCAAGAATCGTACAACCTATGGTGGTGACAAAAACCATTGAGCTGTACCTCGTATGAACCTCAAAACCTTTAGAGACCGTGCCTTTAGTTCGTATGCTGCCAAATCCTGGAACTCACTCCCGACGCACGTCACAACGTCCCCTGATGTGACGACATTTAAGAAGAAGCTCAAAGCACACCTTGTTTATTGCAGCATGTAGTGGGTCTTTGTGATTCGTCCGTCGTGTGCATGCGAATGCTTCCACTGTTGCTTGCGGATGTTACCACCAATCGTTTGAGAATGCTTTTTATACAGCATCTGTAAAGTGCCTCAGTAGAGATTCAGTCCTCTGAGGGCGCTATGCAAATATATTATTAATATTATTACGTTAAATGTCGACTACATCTTTGGATCTGCTGAACCTTTCTAATTGGCATGTAGTAATCCTTCTTTCCTTTCTCTCTCTCTCTCTCTCTCTCTCTCTCTCTTTCTCTCTCTTTCTCTCTCTCTCTCTCTCTCTCTCTCTCTCTCTCTCTCTCTCTCTCTCTCTCTCTCTCTCTCTCTCTCTCTCTCTCTCTCTCTCTCTCTCTCTCTGTCTCTCTCTCTCCGTCTGCAGTTATTCTATTCATACCTGTGTGACCCAGAGAATTCTGTCAATTCTAGACTTTATAGAATATTCATGTTCTAGGAGGCAGCAGCCCGCTGAGTACCGCAACGCGTTTTGTTACGTGTGCCACTTTACTTCTATCTATTCGATTTCGTTATTGTTATGAAATATTTTGACTAAGCGATACGAGCTTTCATGTGGCTCATAGGCCTCGTGGTCATGGTCGCCTTGGTCGTCTGTGCAACTTATACGCAAGCTTAGCGCCATAAATTCACTTGCAGTCACATGTGCTCTCGTTGCTTCCTGACGCAGCTCTTTCCCGTTCGCCGCCTCCATACTTTCACATGTCCTTCCTGCCTGCATCTTACTTCTTAATTTGTCTGCTGCCCCATTTCGATGGTGATTTTACTCTGGCACACAAATCTTGCAATAGCCATTGCTATTTACTAGGTTTGGCACATTACTGCCGACGTCTAACATAAATTTTTTAACTGCAAATGCTTATGAGCTAACGTGCTTGCCTTTGACAATGCATTTGGCTTGCGTGTGTCGTCACAGGATGAGCTTCTCATTAGAAATTCAGAAGATACCGATCTGATGAACAGTGGGAGAAGTCGCTGGAAAGTGCTGTTTCATCGGCTTGCTGGTTAGTTGTTCCATCCACGAATGTGTACGCTTAATTTATTAAAAGGCTTCTGCTTTGCAGTAATATGCAGCGATCTCAAAATTGATTCTAGTGATCCATGGTTCATAAATGTAGTCGAATACTTCTGGTTTCCAAACTAGTACGCTGTAATCGCTTACGAGCTCATTTTTTTACCGTACTTTCATAACAGATCCTCGAACTGGTGATGTATATATATCTTCTCAAAATAATCGTAGACAGATTAGATAGCGTTTACGTCTTACCTTTGTCCGATGATATACCGTTATTGAATCGACCTTATAGATATTTAAACCATGCCTGCCACTTGGATGACGCGAACAAGACTTTTCCCGGGGGCTCCATTAGCTGCTAGCCCTACCGTTCATCAGTATACCATAATTTGCAAACATAATGTGTTACAGTAAGGTCAGCCTACAAGGTCAACAAGCGAGCGCCTTACTCGTACAGCCGTACTGCCATATACCCTCGGAACAGTCAGCTCGGCCAGAGCTGCAGGATTCATACAGCCTCCGCTACCGTGAGCAATTCTTAGCCACTTTTAAGATTTGTTACCCGCCTAATCAAGTTGCCGAACAGGATACGCTAGCATAATGCAGCCGCTTGGCTACTTTGCAAGCCAAATTGCTTGCACTCACTCAAAAAAGGGGGTTGGAGATGTTTGTCACCTATAAGCATGGAGACTGGCTACTATCGCCTTTCCATTAAAGGACCTTCGAAAAGACTGGCTGTCCATAAGATCGGCTCTTTACTAAGGCTTTATTTAAGCTTTAACTTATTAAATACGGTGGGCTTTGGTGCTAACTATGGCTTTTTCTAACCATCGCTTTCGGAACGTGCTCTTTGCAGGTGTCGTACCCGAGCGTGGTATTTAGCTCTCGGGCTTACAGTAAGAGCAATGTACAAAATTATTGCTCTGCAGACGACCGTTTGCGTCTCTTTTGCACGCAGCTAGTCGTCGCTCCTAACGGCTGTCCCACGAACAGCAGCTATCTCCTACACAGAACCATCGCGCATCGGGTCGTAGCTCGATCGGGCGTGAGATGCTCGAACTTCATAGCCGCCAAGGCGGTGGGTTGGAAACGTGCATCAGGCAATCCTTTAATGTGTGCAGCAACCGGTATACTAGCCGCTGAGGCCTTCTACCCCTACACAAATGAGGCTTTACAATAATCTACCCACTATGTTGCTTTCCCCTTTAGTCATGTTGAACCGGTTTATACGGAATCCGGTACAGCAGCTACCTGTCTCTTAGCCTAAGGTAAGGTCCTCCCATGTCACGACCCAGGTAATGGATTCAATATCAGCAACGTGAAGTTCTCTATCGCTAACTGCCTGTAGGAATTACAGCCACTACATCTCTTTTGTCACTATACGAGCCTAATAAATCGTGCGACCGTGACTTTTAGCTTACCCTTTAATGACCGCATAGAGCTCCATTTCAGACATTACCTCCATTGCTGAAATCTCGCTGGCCAATACAGTGCTGTCAGACACACTTGCGCGGTCAATTAAGCGGCCAATCTGGCCTAGCTGCTAGCATATTTTCCTCCTAACGGAGGTAACAACGACCTGCTAGCGTTTGCGTTTGACAGAATGCGCAACAATTATTACATTCAGGTGTTATTAATTAATATGTTATATACCAAGTCAAGCTTGCAACTTGTGCGACGCACTTGCGGCTTCGTACTGGCCATTCTACACCTCTATGAATAAGTTGAACAAGCTCGCGTGCCTTGTGCTGACTGCTTCAAAGCCTTAAAGATCGTTTTGAAGTCATCAGTGCAAAGGTGTTGCCATGCACTCGACGGTAGCTTTGGAGTTTTCAGCAAGTCATCGAGTGCCTCAGATGTTTGATTGCTAACGGACTTGCATTATTGCGTTGCAGTCATTGGTACCGCCGTAAAGGAACGTGTCGATGAGTGTGCTAGGTCAGTGGCAAAATATTTCTCAAGTGCATTCAGGGTAGCTTGAGCTGGTCTTTTCAATACTGTCTGAAGAAATTTGCAAAAATACTCGCAAACCATGTCATGTGCACTCGGAAATACCACATTATGTGCTATGCACATTCTTAATCCAAGGTAAATATCGGTGCAGCCCAATAAGTTGAAGGCTGTGAAAAACACTCAGTAACCGTTGGCTCAAAATTGTACTGAATGGCTAAAGTTGCATAGCAAGTCAGGCAAGAAATTAAGTAAATTAAAGACTGAATGATAGCACAGAACCACTGGCTGTACCTGCTGTTTAAGATGTTCATTAACCTGCATATTAAGTCCTGGGTGCCAGTGCTGATGTTGAGCGACTATTTTATATATGCGTTAGCTTCTTGACCGATTGCAGTATGTTATTGTGGGGGAAAATTTGCAAGGAGTTGCAGGAGATTTTGTTTGTGCTACATTTTGCACAGATTTTGCCTAGTCTGTGCAGATTTAGATTTGTTGGTTGTCGCGAAGACTTTGTTCTTTTCTCGCTGCTAACAAACCGTTACAGGAAGCTAGCCTCCAAGAGGAGTATATTCATTTTTATCTGTGCCCAATTACTATCTTTGTCAACTGAAAGCCCTTTGGTTATAGAGAACCTGTCTATAACGGACATTCATATTTAACGAAGCAGTTGTGGGATTGCAGCCGAGGTGTTATAACTTCCAGCAAACTATGCGATCGTCTGCAGCTAGTATCTCTGGTTTATTCAAGACGTCTTGTAATTATGATTTTCAATTAAAAATCCGCTTATCAATTCATTCTTTCCTTCTCGGTCTGTAGCAGTAGTGCCTAGTATAGTTCGCGTATCCAAGCTCCGATGAGGCTGCATCAGAGAAGAACATCTGATCTTTGCATGAATTATTTATCGACATTAAGAGCTAGATAGACGCATAGTGAGCTCAATTCTATTGTTTCCTATGCTTATTTCGCTCGATGAAAGGCAAGTTAGGTCGGAGACCTTATAAGTCAGTTAGCACAAGTCATTAATCTCTGACTATAGTACCTTGAATTTCAAAAGATTTCTTCGATTCATCTACTTTGAGTCAACTAATGGAAAACTTTGAGACGCAGCCATATACAGGCCCGTAAGATGGCATTCTTTTAATTATGTCATTCGCTGTGTACTCGGGAGAATTAAACAAGTCAAAATGGGCCAAAGATGCATGGAGAGAGGTAGAGGAGCTTACTTGCGAACAGATGTACGTTAGTTAAGCTGTGTCAGCCTTCAGCTTAGCCAAATTAAGAAGATGTTTAACTTACACCGTGAACGTTTCTGACTTTGTGATGATGCGTGACTCAAAGCAGCTCGGCAGCAACAGGCTATTGCCGAGGGACGTGACATCGCAGAGATCCTTATTCGATTGCTAAGTTTGGATTCGGCTTCATGAATCCTTTGACGACTAGGGAAAACTACTCGTAACATTACCCGCAGTGTTAAAAAAGTTTACCAAGTATCGCTTACAGGTATAAGCAATCAAGCAGCGACCTGTATTTTTTTTAATTTTAAATTTTTTTATTGTGGTCACAACGCACTCTACATATCTCAAGCTTTTTTAGACTCCAAGCAAGTTAGTTACGGTCAAAGTCCTTTTTGCAGGCGATATAAAAAAGAACATTAATTCGCGAAGCAGGTACTTACCTTAACCACACTAGCCAGTCCGTTTACCTTTAGAACCGCGTACCAATAATGCCGATAAACTACTGTTCCTCTCTCAAAGTATATTGCCAGGTCATTTTCGTTTAGCCTGCACTGTTGGCGGCACTATTGGTCACCTTTTCATGGCATCACACGACTTGTATTGCAACTCTAGAGAGCAAGGCAGACGTTTCCGTGCTCCGAACCGGAGCCAGCAGTTATACTGGTAGCAGGGCTCCCCTGCCGATTTCCTGAAGCTGGCGCTTGCACCAGCTCTCCGAAAATGACGCGCAGCGAAGAGACGAGTGCCTCACTTCTGCTTGCAGCCTCGCAGAGCGAGTGCAAGTGTCCCGCTTCCTGCGACGAGCACCGCGAGGCGGCAGCCGGCACGACGGGACCGGCCGACGCCGCAGAGGCTGGAAAGAGCGCCGCGACGAATACGGGCATCCTCGAGTTCAGCCCCGCCAAAGCTGGCCAAGACGTGACGCCTCTGAGTCTGGCGTTCGGCGTGCCGACGAAAAAGAGCCTGAAGGCTGCGCTGGCCGGGGCTTTGGGTAAGCGGCGCGCCCTACCGGACAGCAGCTACCACTGCGAAAAATTCTCGGCGGTCCGCCCGCAATTTTCTCTGTAGCCGCTGAGAGATGCCGACCGAGTCATGCACGACAAGTGCGCTCTCGGTGCTTTCTCTCTGCAACGTTCTCTGTCTGTTTGTCTCTGTCTGTCTCTGTCTCTCTGTCTCTGTCTCTGTCTCTGTCTCTGTCTCTGTCTCTGTCTCTGTCTCTGTCTGTCTCTGTCTCTCTCTGTCTCTCTCTCTGTCTGTCTGTCTGTCTGTCTGTCTCTCTCTCTCTCTCTCTCTCTCTCTCTCTCTCTCTCTCTCTCTCTCTCTCTCTCTCTGTCTCACTCTCTCTCTCTCTCTCTCTCTCTCTCTCTCTCTCTCTCTCTCTCTCTCTCTCTCTCTCTCTCTCTCTCTCTCTCTCTCTCTCTGTCTCTCTCTCTCTCTTTCTCTCTCTCTCTCTCTCTCTCTCTCTCTCTCTCTCTCTCTCTCTCTCTCTCTCTCTCTCTCTCTCTCTCTCTCTCTCTCTCTGTCTCTCTGTCTCTCTGTCTCTCTCTCTCTCTCTCTCTCTCTCTCTCTCTCTCTCTCTCTCTCTCTCTCTCTCTCTCTCTCTCTCTCTCTCTCTCTCTCTCCATAGCCGTCTTCCAAACATTTGCTTTCTGGGGCATACGAGTGCAAATGATTGACGCTGCTACATGGATCGTTTGCACTCGTGCTGCTGCTACTTTTCATAGTTGCACTTTCCAGTTTACAGTTTCCAGTTGGCACTTTCCAGTTTACCTGAGCCAGAAAAGCTGGCCGCTCATGCTTGCCTTAATAATGAAGCACTTAATTGCAGATTCGGTCCCAGGCAATTCTTTGAAAGCTATTAGCAGTGTCGCAGAGTCCTTAATTGGGATCGTAGAACGCACTGAGATTCGTATTTTTTTAGTTTATAAAACTCTAGTGTGTGTCTGTCTGTAATCCCTTTACAAAATTAGCGTTCTGAAACCTTTTACGTTGTGACAAACCAGTTTTGTGCTTAATTTTCAGCACTCGTAAAGTAGCTTAACAATATTTTGCTCTCTTAGGAGGCTAGCTATATCTTTTTAGAGTATTATCAATATTAAATTTAAATAATAAAACAGCTTTCAATGACGTGGTTAAAGAGTTCAGGAAGCGAACTCCAGAAATTTTGAATGCGAGTCCAAACTCGTAAACCGGGAATAGTTCACTGGGCTAAATTTAGTAGAAACGAGTTGTGTTACCTGGCCCGAAAACGCAATACTTCGAGAAAACAGATAAAGAAAGGGTGGTGCTGCTCTCTAATTAGCCTAGCTTGCAACTCTGTACTAGCATCACGCAGCGTCATAGCTAAGCGCCAGTGAGCTGATTAAAAGTATATCGTGTTTTATCCCTTTGACCGCGGTCTTTCCTCGCTAGAGTCGCACGAGCGTTACTTCAATCACGCGAGGTGAGAATTCAATCACGGAGACGGCATACTATCTATCTAGTGTCCCAATTTTACGCCATTACTTTGCAATGACTACATTAAATGGTGCCGAGGCAGAGCCGGATACTGTCGCGGAAGCGTTGGGTACTCCTTGTGGAACTAATCAGAAAATGTGCCCGAGAACGCGTGCGCGTCTAATCTATTCGGCGGCCTGCCAAATCAGCGAGTCATAACTGCTTTCTTTAATTATATTTAAGCTGGTAGACGGAAGTATTTATGGGTCTGTAATTCAGGGGCAGGTGACCAAAGCATGCGCTTGCATGACATTGCAGAATAGGGCTCCCAGGTCGGGAATGGCTTGGCTCTTGTGCTGTCGGCAGTCACACACGTTGTCGAATGCTTGGTGGGCTTGCAAAATGTGCCCGCGATGCCTCCAGCTCTCCAAGTCCTTTTTGCCTTTTCCCGAGCAGTCCAACGAAATCTACCCCAGCTTTCATTCCGTGCAAAGTCATGAAGGCCGCCTTCGGCCACCTGATTGAGGTTTCGAGCCATATGCATTTTGATGTGACTTCAAATATTCGCATACATTTACATGTTGACGAAACTTGCTTAGTACGTGTGGGGGAGATCAGATTCAACCTCAACCACCCCGGTATTTAATAGCTGTGCTTTTCATGGGCAACTGTTTTCATAACATAGTATACAGTGTATTAAGCAGCCCTCTTATTTCAAGCAAAGTTTTTGTATTTATGAAACTCGTGACAACAATTGGCGTCAAGCACGTGTATGGTACTCAAATGCCCTGAGGGTAACGAAAATTCTACTTCTGCCCGATTTTATACCTCGGGTGCTGGGCTAAATAAATATAATTCATTTATATAGCGCCCCAAAAGAACTTAATCTCTATTTAGGCGCTTCAAATATGCCTCGGGGCTCGAGCCCACGACCTCAGTCAGACCTTGGTCGGGGCGAGCACTTTAACCGCTAGACCAAACCAGCACGGCAGTAGCCAAGGCCAACGACCCGAGTTTATCTGCCCATGAGCCGCTGGCAGCAATTTCTCTTTGAACAGCTGTATGTTTAATCACTAGCTCGGCGAAAGCCCCAATCAACTGATCTGTTCTGCATCGAGCTCTACGCTGGGCTTAATATGGCTTGAATTCCTGAACAGAGTCTCATGGGGCAAAACAGTGTGCCCTTTTGTATTCGCGCACACAGGATGGCGAAAACATAGAACGTCTGCCCCCTGCCTCTCGTGCACTGCTAGCTAACTCGCTCCAACTCCGATTGAGTTCTCCTTATTCGGAAACGCCTGGCCTTCAACAGCATAGAAACCAGCCGATCGATCGGAGCGATCCTGACGATTGTTTCCCTATTCGGAAAATTCGTGATGCTCCCGTTACCACTGACAATCTAGAGATAAGCACTTTCAAGGTTTGAGCTTCGACAAAGCCCCCCCGGATAAGAAACGAGTTCTCGTTCTCACTTCTCTCTAACACGCGAGTGGAATCCAATAGCGCTCGTGTTTGTGCGAGTGTAATGTGCGAGTGCTGAAGCCAATGACCGTACAACCTCGGGTCTATCGTGCTCTTCGCTCTTTTCTTCAACGCCAAGACGAAGATCGAAGAAAAGCTCCACGACGGAGGTTCACTCGTGATTGTTCCACGTCGGCGCAAAAATTCTTCCGCTTACGTGATTGTACGTTCGTGAAATAATCCCACAACTCCATGGATTAAATACTCAATGTCACATTTATAGCAAAGCCAGCTATCTCCTTGTGGAGACGTCAGCACAGCGTCAGAATTCACAGCCCTAACGACACTTCGAGGCATCCGGTCCCGCTGCGAGGCTGTATAGCATGCGATTTACCGGGCGGATCAGGTTGGGACAAGTTGGCATTAACTGCCGGTAAGATGGATTCTCAAAAATAGGAATGATTTAATATAAATATAATATAAATAAATATGACTAGCAGCATCGAGAGTTCAAGCGGCAGTACGTCAGTCATTTCAGCACGGTTGAAATTCTCCATGACTCCAAGCCCGCACGATCTTAAGTCGTTTGGGGTGAACTTTTATTTATATACCCATTCTGAATTTCTTGAGTCCCGTTTTTGAGCAATCTTGAATTACAGTCTAAGGGATATGGCCGGCAGATAGATTTAAAAGGATGGATTGGCATAAGCTGAATGTGGCTTTGCAAAATGCGGCCTCTCGACGAAGCAGGATGTATGCATATGGCTGGCGCTCAGCGTACTGACCTCAGACAAAGCCTATACCTGTGTACGTGGCTTCGCAATTCAGGTCAAGCACATTTTTTCTGGTTAATACTATGCCCATCGTATTTTAGCGGTTTTGCCTACTTCCACTGCTGCTGAAACCAAATTATTCTCTAATACAAAGGCATGGCCATAATAGGCCAGGAGGCAAGTCCTTGCTCTTCACGACCGAGGTCGTGGGTTCGAATCCTTCAGTAGGCGATCTCATATTGCCAACTGGAAGAGGTTGCGAAAGCCATTAAGGCTCTTCTGGAGCTATGCAAACGAGGCTGTTAAATCAGCTGATATTATTATTATTTCTTCCCATAGCCAATTTTCTGATCTATTTCTCTTTTCACGGATAATTTTGTGTCCTGATCTGGCTGATTTATCACGTATCATTTCACTGCCTCCTGCTTAAACTAAGGCCACTCTTGGCAGGAATAATAAATGGAACCTGTCATAGCCTTAATTTTTAGGGCTCGTCTTTCGGCTTTGCATTCTTGCGTAGTCCGCTAAACTTCGAGCACGACCGTGCGACCGTAATTAAAGCAGTCCGTGCAGGCATTCATTGCGAGCTGCTTATGTAGTGGCACGCTTTTTTTCGCTCGCAGGTGGATCAATGCCAGCTGGCCATCAGAAGCAGCAGCAGCCGAGAAGGCACGACGAAAGCGACGAAGAGAAAATCGCACTCCTTCCAAGCGTGTCGTCCACAGCGGTGGGTAGCAACGCACACCAAAACCCTTTTGCCGCTTTCGCGTCGAAGCTTCGAGAGGCAGCTCCGCACAGCAACGAATCTCTCCTCAGGACAGCGATACTCAGACTGCTTCACTGTATGCGGCTCTCACGAGTTTAACACAAACTTCAGCTTCCAAGTTAAAGGCTCCTTTCTCCCTATCTGGCGTCAGCTTCCAGCGGTCGATATATATTAGGCACGATATCGAATTTTATTAAAGCCGTTGCGCCCAGAAGCAATGGCAGCTTCCAGCGACTAATTGGTAGCCTTTACAAAGGTTAAAGGTTTATTTCGACACCAGCGGCAACGATTCAAGCTAGATATGCACAGAGCGGAAGTGTCGCAAGTATACAAAAAAAAGAAATTTCGCAGCGTGCATCTGTTTCAGTTTCTCGGTTCGTCACTGGGAGCAAAATATCCTAGGTATGCCACTGCGACCATCACTAGGTTCTTGATCATCTAATCTGAGTGGTACTGTCAACCTTTGGCCAAGCTTTCGTCTGAACTGTTCTCATGATTTGAACCCCACCGTAGCCAAAGATCTTTTGCTGTCATTTCGCCGTGGTCGTGCCTCATCCAGCAGAGCTGCCAAGCTTCTGTTCCCTGTGCCGCTCAGCAACTTAGCTTAGACGATAATACAATCATCGAACCGAAAGTCTGTGAAAGTAGGCGAGACTCAGCTTACAGCGCCAACCACGAGTTATTGGTGAAATTACATGCAGTAAAACTCACTGCTCAGTAAACTGTGAACGGTGGGCACTTAACGAGAGATACTTACACCCAAGAGCCGGCTAGCGTTTTTCAATGGGTTAGCCGAGTACGAAGAATTAGTCGGTCAGGTTAATGAGACAGGCGAGTCATTCGCAACAGTCGTTCCCGTGAGAATTATGCCACTGAGATTTTCGTCAAGTGCCTTGACGAAAATCTCAGCGGCATATTTCTCATGGGAACAAGTGAGCTTCGAGTTGCCACTGCCCATAGTTGCATTACGTCTAAGCGACGAATCCGTGGGGTAGCCTGATTCTCAGGGGCGTACGGATGGGGAAGCTGAGAGGCTTGCCCCATGTCTGGCTAAAAAGGCACGGCCGAACGAGTACAGGCGGCCAAGCCTCTTCCTAATTGCTGCAGCAATCTCCACCATTCCCACCCGTAGCCACTCGCCTCGGTTCTTAGTAAGCGAACTTCGTCGCTGTTCAACTACCCACTGTGTCGATTTAGAAAGGTAGGTTGGCTGGCAAATCTTTGAGCCCCCTCCCGAAAGCCTCCGAGCGCCAGCGACGCTAGAAACTCGTCGGGAGGTGTGCCTACAGCTCGCAGCGTGCTGCTTCTCCTGAAGGCCTGCTCAATTGTTTAGTCGATGCTGTAATAGCTGCTACCCCAGCGGACTTATAGGGTGAGGTCAGTTCGGTGTCGGTTCGAAGAGGGGTTCGATCGTGTTTTAGGAAATTGATCGTATTTTCATAGTTGCTAGAAAAGTATTGCGTTTTAGCAGGCCATCGGAAGCTAGCCGAGATAGACGCCCTCACTGCCCAGCTTCAGACTCTGAAATTGACGACAGACTTCGTTTCTGAGTGTAAAAGGACGCTTCCAAGCCTTAAGCGAGTCATTTCCAGCTCTTCCCCTAAGCGGTTGAATAGTTAACTTAGCGGCTAAAAAGAGCAGTTAAGGCCTATATCTGCAGCCGTACCACCCACGTCAACGCCGAAGACCGCCTTTATACAAAAACTCCGGCTTTGCCCTTGTTCGAAGGGTGAGAGTTTCTGTTGGGCGTCCATCGGCAGCTAACGTCCCAAAGCCTCGGCTTCTCTCGTGACTATTCAAAGCGTGCAATATACAAATGATAAATGCAGTTGGCCCGCTCCATGATTTTGCAGTAGTCGAGAGTGATTTTCTGGGCAGCCTTTCGATTCAACGGAGCACGATAGTTGGCTTCGGCGGAACGTTGTGAGCCCACGTAATGTTGGCAGTCGCACCAGCACTTCAGCTCATCAGATTCATGGCCGCTCCGTCTCCGCTCAAGCATTTCGAGAGCCCTGCGGTCCAGTGCTGGTCGGCACTGCGAACCGCCACCAGCATTCCAGCTCGCTCCTACTGCCAACCCCGCCCCGTTTCAGCCCAGTCATGGCAGTGAGGCGCTGTCGGGCGGCGAGGGAGCCACCGGCACAGACGTAGCCGCCGCTGAAATGATCAACCAGGACTGCCAGTCGACCGGAGGCGTAAAGAACAGCGGCGGCGACAAGGCGTGGGTGTGCGTCTCGACGCCGGCAGGGCCACTCTGCGGCCAGGACGATGAGGGAAGAGAACTGCTGCAGCAGGCTGACGAGAAGCTCGACGGCATGGCCAGGTAGGCGGGCCCTCGGAGCGCTCGTCGTCGTCTGCCGCTCGCAGCTTCAGCTGGTCGCGGTGGTTCGTACTTTCAGACTCAGTCGGGCCCCTTTACTGCCTATTAGGTCAGCACGTCGTCGCTCCTATTGGGTAGAAGGCCAGTACTGCTGCCAGACCTGCTCTACCCGTGATTGACTCAGCAGCTTGGCTGCAGAGGACGGGGGTTGATGTAGCGAACTGACAAAAAACACGACGCTGACCTAAAAGCGTCAAGTCTATACCGACAGGGGGCACAATGGCTATCTCCATCGGTTGCTGTCGGCTAAGAATCTGGGTTAAAATGAATTGGCACCCAGAACTAACAAAACACAACCAGCCTTCGTAGCCAGTCGTATCTAGACAGTGCATTCGCAACATGAAATTGAATATCAAACTTATGGCTTTGACCATAGCGTAAAAGTTGATAGTTTGTGCTCAGTCATTATCTCATGCGTGGGCAAATTGACTTTTCTAGCTACTTAGTGATCAAGTCAAAAACACATGATTGGCATTCGGGCATGGGCAAAATATGCCACACTATAGGGACCTTGTTGCCAAGACTTCACAGGCTTTTGTAAACTGGCTGCTTCATTGTCCACTGCTCAGCCCACCTTATTGTACCGATATAACCCAGTCCAGCATGTAGTAACTGCCAAGTGTTTTCAACTGAGACACTTCTTCTAGCCCAGCGGGATTGAATCGAAAAAGTTCCTTGTAGGGGCTAGCTCAGTTTGCTTGGGATAGATAGCCAGCACTTCTTCCGTGCTGAAATATCCATTCGGTCGACACACCTAGCATATACATTTCATGTCAAATTCGTGCAACAGCCCTGCTGGTGAGGGATGCAAGACAAGACGACTACTTCCCAGATACACTAAACAGCTGCATTATACAGCAGTATAAGTAAGCTAAATAGAAGCTACCATGAGCTACAAGCACGAGCTAGAGAACACCAGGCACCGTGCTGCCAATGCCTAACGTGCACCCACTTCTGTTTTCATTTCTAGGCATCTTGATCGATTAGAAAAGAAGTTGGCTACCGACATTAAGCTCATTCTTCAAATGGTACAACGCAACCACCTCCAGCAGAGCCGAAGTTTCACTGCTGATCAACCGGTGGAGCCGAGTGCTTGGCCCTGAGAAGCTGCACGAGACTGCAGCCCTCTGGTAGATCTCTGCGAGCACCGTCTCAGCACATCATCGCACGGGCTTCTGCAAGGCCATCACACATCAATTATTGGATAGCATCACCATAGATTTAGCTCAGGAGCTTTCCCAGTGCAGCGAGGACCTGCCTCCCTTCCAATGATCGTTCCCTGGGTTTGCTAGACTTCCCAGGCAATGATTAACGGAGCTTGGTGTAAGATCACCAAAGGTCATACAGGCAACTGGCGTTTGAAACAGGTAAAAGTATAACTCCAATTTACCTTAAGTTATAGGTACCATTGCAATAGCAGCATTAAGTTGCCCGTGTGCTCATCCATACCCAGTTATACCATGCCTGCCAACTGTTTAAAGCTGGTGGCACTCTGAGAAGACAATGCAGGTAGTCACCGGTATGCGGAGATGGTGAAACAGCTTTTATAAATGCTCTACTCTTACAAGAGAGTCCAGTCGATTTAATTACCATATAACGTCCAACTCCTGTCACCGTAGTACCCGAGAGTGCTACACACTCGAATTGTCTATGCATACTCAGAGCCAGCAGCTGCATTTTTAATGCTTGCCATTCTTTGATTGGTGCATAAAGCCAACTCACGTGCAATACAACATTTTTACGGTTGCTGTCTCCTTGCATGCAGCTGTTCACTGGTGCTTTCAAGGAAGCACTGGTCATACTTAAGTTAAGGAGCTGCTACTGCACGAGCAGCAAAGCCACCACCCGTGCAACATCATTAATAGCAGCACGTTGTCTCATTTGAATACCGCCACATAAGCATCAAGCCTACCACGACAGACAACGGCAAATCGGCAACTCAGGGAAACAGCACAAGGTGTCGAAAATATGGTGGATGACAAAAGCTTTGTACTGAAGCTAGATTCGTCGGTGCAGCCCTAGCAATGGGGCTGCACCGAGGTAAGCAAAGGTGCTAAGCACCAGCTTCTACGATAAAGCCTCACACCGACTCTTCAACTCATTCATCACAGCAGCCATCATCTCGCTTAGCAATTGGTGGGCCCCAAATAAGTCAGAAGTTGGCAGTCGCCCTATCTCAGCAGCACGTGAACTCTGCAAGCTTAGCAGTCCACTCATCAGTGACCTTGGCTGCTCCTCAAGGCACGCGACGGCTTCAGAAGCAGCACCCAGGCCATCCACAACCTGCTCTTTCTGTCGATCCTCATGCATAACGGCAGAGCCCATATAATCACACGCAATGTCAGCACTCGAACTGCCTGCTGCAGCATTAGCCCTATTGGCTACCGCAGAAGTCACACAAGTCACATCGTGAGATGGCAGGACGCTGCTCGGGCCGAGGATTTCTTGCTGCGGCTGCTGAATGGCAGCTTCGGGCAACAGAAGGGCACCGACAGCTGGCAATACGGCCCGGGTGGCTTGCGAGATATCAGCTGCAGTGGCTGCATTGCAGTTGACCGGTGTGGTGCAAGTACTGCAGACAGCCATCTCGTTCACTGCTTCTACTTTGGTCAGCTCCTGGGCTGCTGCTACTTGGCTGGAGACGGTAGCAGTGTCCAGCTTAATTCCAGAGCATGCATCCATTTCTTCTTCTTCAGTGGTAACTGAGGTTTGCTCAGCAAGCGAGATGGCTTCTTGTGCAACTTGGTTGATGGTGGTGACCTCAGTCAATGATAAAGGCACTTCGAATTCCTCAGTCACCGACTGGCAGATGGAAGCTTTAATTTCAGTTGAATATGAGTCTGGACATATTTCTCCAAGCACAGCGACCGTGGCAGGCTCAACCAGCAGGGAAACAATCGTGTCAGTAACTTCATTCTGCGAAGTGATGGTGCCCGCCGGCTCAGAAATCCCTAGTGTGAGTGGTGCACTGATCGCAGCTTCGGTGTCCATCGGCCCAGCCAAATCGGGCGCATCCCTATACAGGCAGTGACCTAATGCCGAGCCAGCGGGCGTGGCAGGCGCTTGTCCAGCGCGATCACCGTCCAGCGGAGCATCACTTGAGCCACCTGCAGCACGAGCACCATGCATATGTAAAGTATTGGCTGATAAAACAGCCTGATTTATATAGCGGTAGAACAACGTTAGCACTTATACCCACTGCTTGCAGTGTGCAATAAAGTATTGCCTGCTTCAGGACTCGAACCTACGACCTGGATGGAAAAGTGCAAGAGCCTTGTACCAGGGGAAAAACCCAACAACTTACAACCAGCTAAATGCTGAAAGTTCTAGCACACGAATTGGCTGGCCACCGAGACAGCTGGCAGGGCAAAGACGTCATTTCATGTGGGAAGTTAGAGTAATGTCTCTGTAACTCCACAAGGACTAACAAGTAGCTAGGCTGGAGAGTTTTGTACAGCACACTCAAAACCTAAGCAGCTTCCGGTGAAGATGCAGCCAACAGACTTCATCTCAAGCAACAAAGGGAAAGTAAGAAGCGAAGCTAAGTCAGCAGAGCAGTTGAATTAGTGAGTAACCACGGTCGGCTGTGGGAGAGAATATGTCGCTGCCTGAGTTCTAGTCTGGGACCTGCAGAGCAAAATAGTCTGTGGCTAAGACCTTAACCGAAGGAGTCGAACAGCTAATTCATTATCCATGGAAGGCCTGAGGACATACCGAGGGTGAAACTGGTGCAGCACTTCAGCTAAGTATGAAGGAGCCAAACCACGGTGAGCCTTAACGGTAGTAATTCCTGGAATGCCTGCTAAAAACGACGATCTTTTGCAGAGAGTACTAAGAGATCTTACTCTCTGTAGATGCTTTATAACTTGCTGCAAGGGAAGCAATAACCAGTCTATTACAAACAATGTATCCTGGTTAGGCAAGCATGCAAAAAGCACATAAGGATCAGGCTAAGACAAGTGTAAGTATCCCGCTTAGACAAGCATGCAATAGCACACAAGGAGACCTTCGGTTGATAATATGCAATAGTTCATGCCCAGGTAAGCAAAGCAGGTAAGAAAAATTCAATATAGTGTAATAAAAAAGTATGTGGCTCTTCCCTTAATCACGTAATGCACAGCCGCACGCAAAGCAGGTTACTCAAGGCACGGTCTCCAAGTAATTTGAAGTCGACACAAGTAACTGACTAG
The DNA here is from genome assembly GCA_009760855.2 of Cristatella mucedo. Classification (NCBI taxonomy): domain Eukaryota; kingdom Metazoa; phylum Bryozoa; class Phylactolaemata; family Cristatellidae; genus Cristatella; species Cristatella mucedo. Next base: position 2,683,307 of record WPIO01000030.1, on the reverse strand, counting down.
CGGTGGCATGATTATAGAGCTGCTGTGAAACTAATTCGCATAGGTAGGTCGAAGTGAGAGAATAAAGGGACCTAAATAAAGGCGGGTGGCAGAATCTTGAAGTCGATACGCTGCTGATAAGTAGCCAGTGCACATTTGTGAGCCATAATGCAGTGCGGTATTTGCTACGTTTATGATAAATAAGTCTAACACCTTGTTGAGCACATACTACAAACATCACGTTGCACAGGCAGAAAGGCCTACAAGTAGTGAATTTGGTATGTCACGAATGCATGGGCCGGCTGTAGCGTTCTAACCGAAGCCTGGAACTCACTCCCCGACTTCGTCATGACATCTTCTGACTTGACCACATTTAAAATAAGCTAAAAACACCTGTTTATCACAGCATTTAGTGGGACGCTATGATTCGTCCCTTATGTGCTTATGCATGCCGACACTGTGCATGCTGCCACTAACCATATTTGCATGCCGACCCTGTGAATGTCACCCCTAAACTCGTTATTGTTGTTGTTTATTGAGCATGCTACTACTAACCATTCGATCGTGCTTCCTTTGAAAATGTAATGGGCAGGGATACCACATCCAAGTTGCTCCATACATCTGTGACATCCTGTCTTGACTTCTGTAACTCACTGCTAGCTGGTCTACCACTGGTGCAATCAGGCATTACAGCTGGTGCAAAACTCTGCAGCTAGGCTTGTCTGTCGTGAGCGTTGCAGTTGCCACATCACATCACTTCTTGTCGACCTACACTGGCTTCCAGTCAAGCAATGCATCGACTTCAAGGTTGTATCGCTCACTTTTAGGTCCATTCATTCTTTGGCTCCAGACTATCCATCAGATTTGCTACCCCACAAACCTGCTTTTTCGAATCTTAACTGTTTGACAATGCCTCGTACAAATCTCACATCCTTTGGAGACCGTGCATTCACTTCGTATGCTCCCAAAGCCTGGAACTCACTCCCGACTTGCGTTACAGCATCCCCTGACTTGACCACATTTAAAAAGAGCTTAATAATACACCTATTTAGGACAGCATTTAGTGGGTCCCTGTTATTCGTCCTTTGTGTGCTTACGCCACTAACCACGCTTGCATGCTAATACTGTGCATGACAGCCCTAACCATGTTATTCACGTTGTTTATCAAGCATAATACCACTCACCGTTCGATCGTGTTTCCTTTGCAGCAAATGTAAAGTGGCTAGAAAGATATTGAATTCTCTGGGGGTGCTTTATCAAGTGTATAATAATTATTATTATTATTAGAAAGTGATTAAGTTCTCTGAGGGTGCTTTATCAAATGTATTATTATTATTTACCAAAGCAGTTATTTTGTTGCAAGAGCATTTCAAACATCTACCGATCTATGGGCCTACATCAAACGAAACTTGATGTAGCTTGACACGCTTCAAAGCATGAATCAGGACCACTACAGAAGCTTGTGACAGCACCACTCCCTTACAGTCACCCACCTTGTGCACTAGACACAAGCTAGACCACAAAGTAAGCCTTCCTGAATGTGATAGAATCTAGTACTCAACTAGCCATGAATTAATTTACCATAAGGCAACTAAGGCCGATAAAAATGCATGTGCACAGGACGGTATCAGAGGAGCTGGAATGGGGGAGGTTGTTCTAACACTCTCATTGCCAACAGAAAGGCTACAATCCACAATGCAGGCTCATTTACGCCACATAACTGCTATGAAAAGCACTGCCTAATCGAGCTGCAACCAGAACTATGAAGCTGCAGATGTATGAGCACAACATTACTTGATGATCGCTAAGTACTGCACAGGCTTCACATCACGGAAGGCAAGTCTACAGTTAGAAGGGCTTGGTTTACCGGTGCCATTGTCAGTAGACGTTACAGGGGTAGTAGAGCTGCCATCCGTGTCTGGCTTCTCAGATATTGCAGATGTTTTCTGCTGCAGTATGCTCTGCAGTGCTTTCTTCACCGTAGCAAGTTTTGGTACTCGGATGGGCAAATTATGTATATCATATTCAGACAAAGATGCCACATTGCCAATTGTGAAGATGAAGCGTGATTTCAAGAATGTAGACAGTCCAACCGACCTACAAGTGAGTCACACATATAAGGAAATGTGCTTTAATTGCTAAGCAATCATAAAGCATGAAATTTCAAGGCTAAATAATCCCACTAACGGCTTTCATTGTTTTAAACCATTAAGCTACTTATGCACGAAACCTTGCATAACTGGCTGCTCTAACAGCACCGGGCTTTGGCAGAGGCTCTACTATGCACCATGATGTGAATACTCACCAGGCACCTGATGTTAAGAGTGGTGTGATGACATCCACTGACTGGCTACAGCTGATCAGCTCGGGACAAATGGGTAATCGGCACTCAAGCTGACTTTCGGGTGTGCTGTGGTAGAAGATAGGGGAGCTTAGGCTACTTTCGCTTGATGACAGCACACTAGGAGTGACATCCCTGAAACTCGGGTCTTTATCGGTCACATTCTCAACCTCTGCCTGAGAAGAGAAGGCAAAATTAATACAATGAATAAATATAACAAACTAAGAGGTTCAAGATAGGGGCATGGATAACATCAATAGCATCAGAAGAAAATAAACAGCAACAGAGCTGTGGAAGAACTAACAATGACTCGGCAAAAAGGGCATTTCATATCGATCTTTAAAAATGCAAGGCCGAGTGACTTCATGGCATGGAGCCACAACGGAAGCCACATCGTCGTGAAACACAATTTACAGTGAAACCACTGAAAACTGAGCATTAGCAGTTGCCTGAGGTGACTGGCTCGAGGTCTCGCCACTGACGGTGTGCAGTCATTGCACATTGAGCATGCTGATGGAGTTCCGGCCGAGCATCTGTGTCTATCGGAGAACTAGTGCTGGAATATGCATGGCTAGACAATCCGGATCGACCGCAAGCAAGTCCGACAGGTGGCCTGTTCTTCTGTGCCTGTTAAGCTAAAGAAGCATGCTAGTGGCTAGATTCGACTAGTCAACAGCTGCCAAGCAACGGTGCGCACCAGCAACTGCATGTGGGCTGTGCTGATCCGACTGGAGGAATGGCTGGCGGTAGTAGCTTGTAAGGTCAAACCTCAGGCAAGGCTCGCCAAGGCGTTTTGGTTATGTCCCACCCCTCTGAAACCATCCCCACTTATTGCAGAGTGGTAGGATTGATAGGGAGTATCTCTATTCGCAGTGGAATCTTTATCCAAACCAACTCTGTCACTGCAATTTAGAGCGTGGGGCAACCGTGTCTTGAGTGCCCGTTGGGCCACTTTACAAGAGTGGTTCGTAGCTGTCCTCACAAGATCTGGAATGTGGACAATAGGGTGACAACCACACGAGGGAACCGAGTTTTCCATTGAGTTTCACAGCAGGGCTTTCGGGTCCCTGCCAGTAGAATGCTACACTAACAAATGAGTAATCAATCATTCACCAGTCAAACATGGAAGCCTCACTCGGTGCATTCTTATTGATTTGAACAAAACGTGCACACCTAGCAATGCAATATCTAGAGCATTAACGGCAAGCTGACCTAAGCCGGCTACCACAAATTGGCCGAAGACAAAAAAAAAGTAAGTCTGTCCCAGCTAAACTTCAATTAATTAAACCAACTGATTGCCAGTCCGATGCGTAAGAATTAGTCCGGCCTTAAACAGAAAAAACGAAGATGACGTGACATCAGTAACTCTCCCGGATCTTTTCAGGGCTGAGCCAGGCACTAGAAGAGGCCATATTTACTTAGGTAAACTCTAAAGTAAATAAATAATTGCTATTCTCTAGCAATTACCAATGCCCGAAGAAGCTATATCCCATAGCTGATGCTACAAGAGAGCAATATGTGAGAAGCATTATATCTTATTGAATTTTAAACTTGACAAATAAAAAGTAGCTAGTAGCACTGTTGGGGTGACAACGAAGCGTCCTAGATTCATTGAAATATCTCAAGCTGAACTTGCATAAATGTATGTATCTCCACTGGTAACTGCACACATCCACGAGGATAAAGCACACTCTCAAAAACTAAATGTGCTTTCAGAGGGCAGTAGGTAGATAAAAGCCTTCATTCCACACAAGAAAGAAAATGAGAAGCATAGCAAAATTAGGCTGCCACTTTGAGGAAACAAGTGCCCTAGATAATGGGAACAAAGGGTGGCTAAAAAAAAAGTACCAGAATCACTGGCAAGATTAATACAGCAAAGCTGGTTAAGAAATGTAGTTGTAAGCCTTAGTCTATCCCATACCCAGCAACAATATCAACATAGGCTCCCATGATCTGCAAGGATATTTTGAAGCCTGTAAAAACTATTTCAATAAACATGTAACTATTCTTAATGGTTTTTTTATCTGGGGCAACAGCCCAATCACAGACCTCTGCTGCCCTTGGGGAAGGCCAGGACTGCTTGTTGAATGAAATAGTAGGCTCATTTCAAAGGGCTGAGTAAAGCGACATAAATGAACAACGAAAATGTAATATATCTATATTAATTCTTCACGAAGTAGGACAAAACTAAAGATTTCTGGAGGCTTGTCCTTGTCATTGCTTAACGAAGGTGATGCACTAATCTACAGAAATAATTAGCTAGCGCTGCATACCTGGCTTGCTTTTAACTAGGTTTACATCAGAAGACTAGGTGGTTCATATTGAATGCAGGTGGGTTGGCTGTCATTTAGAAAAATACTCTTCAAATGCTTTTACAGCCCACTAGAACCAACTAACAAAATCAATGCAGAACCACAAAGTTTAGTTGCAAATGTTTGAGAGCTTTCAAACCCCGAAACAATTGAATGCGTAAACATTTTCTTATTCGTTTTTATTTCTGGCCCGAAGTGTGCATCCCTTGTCCTGACAACTTTAGGCAAATCAAATCAGTCGCTATGGCGACCATGAGGACCACAACCTCCTTAAAGGGGGGATTATCAGATCTCGTCTAGCTCATATCAGCCTACAGATAATCTATAACAAATGCAGACAGCATCATCTGGAAAAAACAATGATACTAGACACGGCACAAGGGCACGCCATATGAAAAAACCTGCTCAACATGACACAAATAAAATAAATAGGGAGTTACCCGAGTGATAAATGCATAACACTTGACTCGGGCTACACCAGCACAATCATAGCCAGCAAAATATTGCCCAAAACCAGGTTTACCAATGGCTCAGCAGGCCCAGGTTTCTGCTCCGTGGCTTCTGTTACTCCCATGCTTAGTCTTTGAGGTGTGCAAAGTACATCCTCAGGTGCACACACTTCCACCGGATTAGCAAAAGACACCCGACGAGGCTAAAAAATAAGGCGGACAATTCAATTCACATAACCTATGCCATATCACATATGTGACCACCGATTAATGGATATACAAATCTCGGTCACGAATATACACGAGTCACAAGTTACAGGTGCATTAAAACAGGCAAAGCAATTGATTACTGAGGGAAATTGCCTAGTGGTCAGAGCGTATGGCATTTAAAAAAGCTTGCACAGCATAGGAGCTGGCATTGTGTTCCTGTCAGCAGCAGCATCAGGTATGAACGTCTAGTGGCTGCTGGTCAAACAGACCTGCCTCAGAGGAAGCAGAAAAGCTAGCCAACTCTTGGAATACAATCGTTTACAAGGTTAGATAGCTTGTTAGTGCAATCAATAGCTAATAATAGTATTTTTCTTCAGGATAACGTCGCACTGTAGGGACAGTTGCAAGTCAAGATGCAAAGTCGAGGAGGTGCGGTTGGGGTCACACGCAGTGTCGGCTCTTAGCCAATTACTACATGACAAAAAACTATAACATAACCACGGTCCACCCAAACCATATCTTAATGGACAATGCAAGCAGCTAAACCTGCCAATAACGAACAGAATATCAAATTTCGATAGCAGGCATCGGCTGCTGGGCAAGTGCCAAGTGAGGAGCCTTTAGGATTAGCATTTAGCATCTTTTAGGGGGCAGTACTGAGTGTTAGCCCAGAGGTCAGGTGCTTGCATTGCATAACCCAGGCCGTGGGTTCCAGTTCTGAAGCAGGCAATACTTTATTGGCCACTGCAACAAAGGGGGGGGGTCATAGCTGCTAAGGCTCTCTGCTGCTATATAAATGAGACTGTTTGATCAACTAACCATTACTTTTTAATGCAAATGTCTTATTATTATTATAATAAACTAAACAACTGAACTTGGCCAAGCCTAAGGCTGTACTTTGCATTCGTACTCTCTCTGAAGCTGAACAGTGGGCCTAATAGTTATTTGGTATATGGTCGAATAATTGTAGTGGGACCGAATTATTCGAAAACATCAGGCTTCTACATCGAGTAGATTGAAGTGACTCATAAAATTAACATATATGTAAGGATCATTTCAATCATAATTTATTAATATCGATTATAATCTATTAGTACCACATTATTCATAAGGATTACATAATGTTGTGGGTAGACCTGCACTGTTCACTATTCGTATTCGGCCAAATAGTTGATCAATTATTTGCATTTGGCCAAACAGTGAGTCAAATATTCGACAGGGTCCTAGCTAAGATACAAGTTCAAATAGATTTATGATGATGCTTTCTGTAACTTTTAAACACAGTAAGACCAAAGGCCTCAGCACCATACGAAAGAGTGCTGAAAAACTTTGCCTCGAGTAGGGAACTATAGCACAATAGCTGCACTACTAATATAGTGCTCTGTCGATCAAATCCCCCTTGATTGTGTGAATGTTCATGTTAAGTGCACACCGGATATCCAACTTCAACCATCCTGCTGCTCTGGTCAGGCATCAGAGTGTGTATCTGAGGCACGACTACGGGTTAAGGCAAGTGGGGTAACTCATACAAGCAGTGAATTGCTATATTCTTGGCAACCCGTGAATTGCTGGCTCAATCCCCTTAGCGACGGCTGCAAGTAAAAATCATTTCAAATGACCGAGAGCTGCCTACATTGAGACTGAGGGTCGGTAACAGTTCGTAGAGCAAAGAACATCCCTCAGCCTCGGCGTTACCGGTCAATAGTTGTATTAATTGAGCTTTCGAGAGTATCATATATAAACTGTTATACATGCACCAACAGTACAGTACCGATAGACGTGAACAAATGTATCAATGGAATATAAAGCTCAACTGAATATATACAATTAGATAGCAAATATATACCGATGGCAGTGGTACATGCCTTTAGTATAGCAACAGCTGTGGCTGTAAATTCGTTTGGGATGAAATGCCGACCAAATTCATGCGCAGCATGACCAAATATTTAACGACATTCCAAAAAAAACACATTCGCGGCTGTTAAGTATGTTTAGTAAGTTTAGTATAACCGTGTCCTTGGCCAGGCACAGAGGCCACCAGCTTCAGCAATTCTGCCGGAGCACATTCCACCGAGTCTGAGTTTTACTGAAGAGATCTCGCACTGATGTATGCCGAACACCCTGCCTCTAATGCCTGTCGATATCGTCCCATCAACGTTCTATCGATTTTGATCAGGCGACTGGGTGAGCCACTGAATCACCACTAATGCGGTATTTGTCAAAAAATTACTGGTTATTGTTGGTCAAGCAAGTTGAATTTCAGAGCTAAAATAGTGTGCTTAGGGCTCGTCGCATTTGACAGCAAAATAACGATCGAAAGAAAAGTGCCAGACGAGTGTTAAGTACTTTCTGAAAAATAATTGTACTATGCTGATTCAGTGACCCTGCCAGTTGCCCGGTTTGAACCCAATAGAACGACTTTGGAGCAATATCGACAGGTGGCTGAGGCACGGTGTACAAGCCTACATGAACAGCCGACCTTTTCAGGAAAACTCAGGCTCGTGGAATGCGCTGCACACAAAAGCTTGAGGCTTCTGTGGCTGGCCAGACAAGGGAGGTATTAAAAGAACTGCAATGGAACTACGTCAAACTAGACATACCATTACCACATGTTTGTTTTGGGCTGAAAATAAATATTTTCACATGCTGTGCATAACTTGAGTATTACTGGCATTGTAGAAAACCCTCTTATTACCCAAATGAATTTACAAATACGACAGATTCGGCCATACTTTAAGGATTTTTTGAAGCTGAGTGTACATAGATTTCCATGCATGGATAGCCAAACCGAGGATGCTCGTAGAGCTGCACCAGAAGGTCATATTTTAGGACTGCACTTGTAACCTACACATGAAGTAATACCGACTGAAACAAGATAGCTATTAAGTAACTGTACAAATATGATGACCTACCTTAGTTGCAGGTGATGGTGATGATTGATTTGCGTCACCAGCTGATAATACAAGGCTGCGACGCTTCAATATGCTACCTGAGGGAGATGCACAGGGAGAATATGCATACTGCCCGGTCTGTGTAGTCGATGCTGTTGGAGCAGTCGAACGTTGAGGGCTTGAACCTAACGCTTTGGCCACGGACTGCAGTGAGCTGCTAGCCACTGCAGGACGGGAGGCAGTAGGCGTGATCATGTTCGACATGAGCTGACAGCCATGAACATCAGCATTAGCAGATGCCACTGGTGTGCCGGTGACAGCAGCAGCAGCTGACAAGTCCAAAGACCGGCGCAAGATCTCAGCCGACCTGCGACCTCGCCAAGATCCACTGGGTCGAGCTGGATACCGCCCGGCAACACGTCCAGTATCACAAGTGGATGCACTTCGGGAAGATGTTGAAGACCGTGGTGAGCCAGTGGCAGGGAGTAGCTCATCATGGACTCGGGCATCGGAAGAGGAGCTGGCCACACCAGGCGTAGTGGTGTGGGTGCCGGATCCAGAAGTCTCTGGTGCCTCTGCTGGCTTAGCTCCCGAATCTGCAAGTACCTGAGCTTGTCCTGAGTGCTGATCTTCTACATGGCCAACTGCAGTGTCTTCTGCTACTTCCATCTTTAGATTTACAGTCTGAGTTTCACTAAAGAGTGTAATATCCCTCTGACCGACCTCAGCACAACACTGAATGCTATCAGTCTTCGTACTGTCTGGCACTGTGTCACCCAAAAATATCGTTTCATGAGAAGCCAAAGACAGTCCGTGCTGAACCGTTGCGGTTAAGCAAGCATCTGGTTGGGTGAGGTCCACCACAGCAGGTTGTGCTGATGCCTCCTCGCTACTGCTTTGGACGGTGGGTGCCGGGATGGGTACAGTCACAATTCGAACTTTACGTGGACGACCTCTCCCTTTCTTCCTTGTCACACCTGAACACATTCATAAACAAAAAACAATTGAAAACGAAGCACAAGACACAGATACATACTTGAATAGCAGACACGCCTACACCAGCCAAGAAGCAGACACGTGCATTTAGGTCACATGCATTCAAGAACGAAGGTAATACACACCGGTGGGATGTGAGATAGTCGGTGCTGCAAGAACACCGCTTGTTCCGGTTGATAAAGAAGCATCAGCCGATAATTGCACCACAAGTTCTAATCCAGAGCTGATGGAGTCCTGCAAAACTTCCACATCGACAGATGGTCGACTGGAGGGTGAGCTCGTTAACTGCTTCTCACGTCTGCCTCGTGTTGCGTTTTGTACACTGTGCTGCTGGTTGCTTTTCGGTAAAATTGCAGTGGTCACAGCCGCGGCACCATGGGCAGCGGCTTTCACACTGGGACGTCGTTGGCGCTTAGAGGAAGGCAAGCTGTTTATAGATTCATTATTTTCATTTATAGAAACACTTTCACAACAGTCTTGGTCTTTTTCGGCCCTGTCAGACTGGCTGCGACGTGTTGCAGGCCGGTGGGGTAGTGGCGACGATTGACTACTGGAGCTCCGCTTTCTTTTACGCTGCAGTGCTGTTGCAGTAGAAGAGAATGGGCTGCTGACAGTACCTTCTGCTACATATTTTTGAATTCCATCAGCAGCATGAGGGGCTGATTTGTCATTTATTGCACCAACGACCTCGACGTTAGTTGCAACACTAGCCGAGTTTGCTGACTCTTCATTATCACTGATCAGAGGCTGACTAGGATCCTGGAAGCTATTTGGCCCTTCGCATATCGGCAAGCTATCGGCCATAGGCAGGTGCCTTTGCCGTGGCGACTGAGAACACATAGTGCTAACGCCGTCATTAGGTTGGCTAATAGGCGATGGAAAGCCTGCTTCGAAAGATTTCTCTAGAACAATCTGCTCAATTTCATCAGCAGAGGGAGAGCCGCAGGCCTCCTGCAGTCTGCATGTATCATCAACTAAAGTATTGCCCAAATCGTCAGCTTCTTTGGCTTCTTCAGAAACGTTGACAGTTCCTTGGCCAATGGTGCCTGTTGGTTCAATGCCGGAAGGCACACTGCAGCTGATCTGATCGCCTTTAGTACCGGTGCTCCCACTATTGTGACGGCGTTCACGGTGGATTCCAATGTAAGAGGCACTGTTCATCTTTAGCACTGCATCGTCATCAATAGGGTGTGCAAGCTGTTCGTCGTCAGGCAAAAGTGGAGCCGACAAATTAAGTTGTCCACTGCCGCTCATGATAATTTCATTGGCAGTATCATTAGAACTGCTGCTGGCCATTGCTGCAGATGGTGTGCCAATAATATCAACCTGACTTGACACAGAAGGAAACCATTTGAACAGGCCTGGTCCACTTTTGCTATTGCTGGCCGAGGTTCGTCTGGCCTTTGCAGCAGGCAATCTTACAATAGGTGGACTGCTTGCCAGAGGCTTGGCTTTCGGACTGCTTGGAATAAAAGACTGGTCGAGTGAAGTTGGTCTAGGATCAAAGGACGTAAGTGCCTGCGTCAGTTCAGATGGGGTTGCACTCTGAGGCACCACAATAGAATTTGCTGTCGTGAGGCCGGAGGAGACAAGTTCAGTACAACTAGCTTGCAGTAATTCTTGAGAATCCCTCGAGTCAGGTATAATACAGCTGGCAAGAACTGCTTGTTCTATTCTGCCCCCGTCATGCCGAATGTCGATACATTCAGCTGCACCCGAAGCTTCACCATACTTAACCTACAGAAGGCAGATATAGGCTATTAAGACTAAGAAGCAGCAATGCCTAGAGAGAAATGAACTAAACTAAACACTGTAGAACACCAGTAATACAATAACTCTTCGGTGAAAAGAATAGCAGTGGCTTCCATAAATAGAAATTCATAATATCTGATCGCATCGTGAACATTATTTCAGAATCTCCATATCACTACTCTTTTAAATAGTCTAATTGCCGACATCTCAGTGCAAACTGCTTTTCAGGCATTAGCTAAATTGGCACAACCTTATAAGCTACCATAGCCACTGCAACTTGTACAGGTAGATGCAAACTATATTGGCAGGCCATATGCCACTGGTGTGCCCAACCCCGTACCGTGTATATGCACTCACAAAATATAGTCATGCTGGTATTAGGTTCCAAACTGCCGTAGCTAGTATTTCGGGAACATAGGACTTGGGAACTGGCTAGCCTCACAGGAAAGGACGAAGCTAAACAAGCACAGCTAAAGAGCAACAACGGGCCTGCTGAAATTGCTGACACATTGCTCTCTCTCCTATTCTTATGATATGGCAAGTGAAATGAGACAGCCAGCATGAAACAATCAATATATTAGATGTCAACATTGTTCAAGAAGAAAAAAGGCCAATCCTAGACAGAATAGTTACAGATTACTCCTACGATATAGATATTAGGTTTGGTGGAACACGGTGAGTTGGCAACATTCAAGGATATGACGAAGGTTTATTGACAGGCAGATTCAAACAATGATAACATACTTACCATAGCTTTACCCGATTCACGAACAGGTTCAGTGATGCCAGTTCTATATAAATAAAAAAGTAAACATAATAATGCTAGCAAAGCCACGAAGTATAGAAGCCATGAGGTGATTGCAGCAGTAGACCTGCAGCACACCAGCAGTAGCCCTGCAGCTTGTGTAGCCTCGAACAAGCCCCAGCAGAACAATCCAATGACATGTTGCCACCAGAATAAATGTCAATCCGGAAATAAAGTTACGAGCCTCAGACGACACATTAAATAGTGAGCCGTGATGGCACACTGGGTAAGGCGGTTGCTTTTCACGACCTCGCACCGGAGGTTGTGGGTTCGAATCCTGCAGTGGGCGATCCTTCATCACCAGCACAAGCGGTGGTGACAGCCGTAAAGGCGCTTTTGCCACTATACAAAAGAGGCTCTTAAATCAGCTAGTATTTGTTTACACTTGTCATCACCCTTATTGGTACACACCACTGATAATCTTTTCACTCTTTCACTAGCACCTTCAAATGGTGTAAGGGAAGTGCTCATCAAGTCTTATAAATAAATATAATAAATAGAGGATTGGCTTTCGTCACCAGAGGCAAAGCCAGGATTAGAGCAAAGCTGGATTGGAGCGCCGAGGTGGGTCTGGGGTCGTCCACTCAGCACCTGCAAGTGTTGTGCAGCACGGCCAAGCATCAAGTGGCTAGCAACCGTGCTAGCGCAGCTGCTGGCCGCCCGACCGGGTGTCAGACTCGGCTCCCAAATACCAGGCCAGGGGCAAGGCAGCTGCCATACTCCCTGGCTTCGCCTCTGATTGGCACAGCCACGCAAACCAGCTCACTGCATCTAGCTTGCCGTAACTCTTGAGAATCCCTTGAGTCAGAACTGCTTGTTCTATGCTCCCCTCTCCCACCATACCGAATGAATCAAAGCTGACACAAGCAAAATAGTCCCATCCTAGCGCACAATATGGCACTCCTACAGAAGCATGCGATATTAGGAAATACCATGCAGCAGTAGAAGGGCACTCGAGGATACTGAAAAAAGTAATGATTGCCACTGCCTTGTCAAATATTAACTTGTATGTCAAATATTAAGCTTTAAACATTGCAAACGGTTGCGACCTACAAATACTAAATTGCAAAAAACTATATTACATAACTAAGTTATTTCACGAATATTGCACTCACCCTGAAGAACCTGCAGGCTTGCAATGCTACCCGGACAGCAGACACACACACACACACACACACACACACGCACACCCACGTGGCACACACACACGCACACCCACGTGGCACACACACACGCACGCACGCACGCACGCACGCACACACACACACACACACACACAGTAGGCTGTATGTCAAACTATTGCCGATCTCACATCAACGATTGATGACCTCTCGGCACACCATCTTAAGGTACGTTTTACCATTACCTACCCCAAAATTTCTCGACTACAGGTCTGGTCACCCTGCAATAAGAACGGTTTCCCTTACAAATCTGTCACGGACACACTCATGCATGCACACATATATATGGCCAGCAACCACCAATCGGATGAATGTAGCCTATCTGTGCTAAGCAGTCCTAGCAGTCATACCACTGTAGTAACATAAGCAAAACGTGACAAGCTAAAGAAATTCTACTGATTTAGCAGCCTCATTTGTATAGCATCCGAAGAGCCTTATCGGTTAGCACCACCCCTTGCAGCTGGCAAATAAGGATCACTCAACTGTAGGATTCGAAACCACAATCTCGGTCATGAAGAGCTAGCACCTTACCTCCTGGGGCTATCACGGCCTAAGAACCAAGTACAAAGAGGTCCCGCACTGTGAACATAATCCCCTCATGGAGTGGGTTGGTAACCCGGATCACGATTTTTATAGGGTACTACAAGAAAGCACTTTTATTCGTTCTTGAGCCAGGCAAAAACCATCCTTCAGTAAAAAACAAGAAAAAAGCTAAATATTCACGATTTCTAAACTGCTTGAAACAAAAGAATCAAGAACCAAAGGCAGGTGAACACTATGTACATTAAAGACGCAACTGCACACAGCACATAATTGGCAACAACAGAAATACATATTTAAAAACATCACACAAAATCCCAGAAACACATGCTTCGATTTCAAACTTCTTGTTTTTTCGTTGGCTAACTAACAACAGGCTGCCATTTGTGCACATATGTATTCAATTTTCCTCTTGCAAGCAAATAACCGGAAACGAACATTGTTTCATTCGGTCAGAAGTAATAGTAACCGAGGTGACTCACTGGCCTTTGGTCGCGCCTGACAGAAAAACCTTGCCACGGAATCCTGGTGGGTATTTTGTCTCCGAGGGTGTCTATGCTCGTGGTACAGAAGCATGGGTTTTCTTTATCTTTTGCGCAGGTTTAATGGTACCCTCATCTAACCCTTGCGACAAAATGGCACCTTGTTATAATCTTTGAGGCTCAATTGAGCTCGACATAAATTGGTATGAATTAGTTAGCCTTATGTCATGGCGATAGCTGATCCACTCAAAGGCTTTATCACGACCAAAGACTCTTGAAGCTCGAACAATTCAATAGGGTTCGTAACCTGGACATCAAGTTAGTTTACATGGTGACTACAGTTAACCTGTGAGCGGCTAATAATGTATGTGTGAGTAGGACAAAGCTACAAGGGACACAAACGAAACACGGCTATAATAGAAAAAAGCCTAAATTAGAGGCATATGAAACAAGTAGACAAACTTGACCCTTTTCCCAAGAGTTTGCACACACGTTAGCTAAAGGAGCAGCAATAGCAAACTATACTGCGATGGGTGCAAATACCATTACCGAGAGCCTTAATACAGCCACATGGTTACTAATATGAAAAATACAGCAACTGGTCAGTGCAAATACACTTACCCTATGTATTGTGTACACTGAGACACAGAGTCGTCTTGAGTAGCTACGAAACAGGCAGTATCTTGGGAAGCATCAAGCCCATTGTACATCAACGGAAGTATTCTACAATAGCCCCAAGTCAGACAATAAAAACAAAAAGGAAATGAAATTTCTAGCTTTACCAAGCCACTCAGCATTTTCACCGTTCCCCACGGTTGGGTCAAAGTGCCTACTCCCACCGGCTGCTAACAACTAATGGGCTGACCAATCAAAATCTCGCATCGAATGCTCTAGAAGGATGCTAGCTTAGATGCCCTCCTCACAGGTCAGCAGCAGCAGTTACAGGGCTGCCTGCAGTCCTGGCGAGTCTGCTGCTATAATCGACAACAAACTTAATCATGGAAAGAACAATAAAGTCTACCGCTTGGACTGTGCTCTGGCCAGATATGCAAGCCGACTAGTTTTGCAACACCCAGCCTCACACCTCATACCAACACCTCAGCCTTCTGCAAGTGCCTACCAGATCAAAATGCAGACACATCTGTCTACAGCCTTTGAACAGACCATACAGTCGGAAAAAATCCTCACACGACGGCAGCTGCTGTGGCAGCTATTCTGTACCTGAAATATTAATATTTTCTAGCCAGCCATACTAAAATGGCGCACATGTGAAAATATTTATTGAAAGCCAAGAACGCACATACTGTTGGTATATATGCACTTAAAGGGCCGGCCTCCCACAACTGTTCTCCATGACCTTGCTTTTTGGGTTAGGCATAGGGGCCACGAGCTTCTGCATTGTCTATTCTGCTGTAGAGCATTCCATTTAGGCAGAGTTTTACTAAACCGGTCGACTATTAATGTAGGCTGAACACGCCCCCTTAGCCACCTGTCAACACTGCTCCAGTCGTTCTATGGAGTGCTAGCTGACACAGCCTACTTGCTGGGCAATTCCATCAGCTCACCTCATGTGTTCCAGAGGGTACTTTTCTTATGCTGCTGTTGGTCAAGCAAGTTGGATATCAAATCTGCCACGGGGCTTCAAGAGTTTAATGGAAAACTCAAGCGTAGCAACCCACTTAGTCTTTGTGCGTTATGGAGTTATACATGGAAAAACATTATATTACACTGTATTGCATAACTCTGCAGCTAGAGTTGTCCATCGTAAGCGACAAACCTGCCAAGTTATACCACTTCTGGCTAACCTACACTGAATTTGTCACTTACTTTGAGTTTCCTCCATTGCCCAGCTCTAGCCTACCTATCAGAACTACTTCCAGTCTAGGCTAGCCATCGTACAACCAGCTCTTGTAACGCAAGTCGTTAATCTGTGCATCTAACCATCCTCAAATCCTTTGGAGACAGTACCTCAGTCTGCATGGCCCAAAAACTGAAACTCACTACCGACTGACAGCATGACATTCCCTGACTTGACAAAATTTAAATTGCGAATTCAGTTCGTATAAACCCACAACGTGGAACTAGCTACCGACTTGCTCTCTATACAATTTATAATCATTTGGAGATCACAGCTTCGGTTATCATACATCCAAAACCCGGACCTTGCTGTCGATACAGCACGAAATCCCTTTACTTGACATCAAAAAGGAAGTCAGAAACCCGAATACCCTTCAACCTATATTCCATCCAGTGAATTGCTCTATACAAGCTTATGTGTGCTGAAATGTGCATGCTACCATTGGATGTGCTCATAACGAGATTTTCTTCTAGGGTTGCTATACAAATGTTTAATTCTTATTATAATTAATGTTATTAGCTGACAAGCTTCCTTTCCAGCATATGCAAATGCCTAGAAAGAGGTTTGCTTCTTTTGGGATGCTTACATAAATGATTATTATCATTGTGATGGTTGGCTGTGACATGGCTATCATAGCTTGGTATGCAATATTTGTGATAAGCTGATCATGACACACTGCCACAAACCTTTTTTCTTTAAACCTTTCCTTCTGATGCTCGGTGAGAATGAGTTTCTTTTGAGGAGATGGAGCAATGAAAACGAATGCCTAAAAGCAAGGCCACAACAATGGGTAAACAGCAAAGTGATCTATATCTAAGGCCAGCAGAGTCCACGAGGAAAACAAGCCCAAATCTGCAGGCAGGCATTTTGCAGAAAGCTGCAAAAGGCTAAATTATGAGGGAAATCCGTGATCTTGATAGAACTCCATGAAAGACACACCACTAAACAACATTTTAGTGCATGTCATATACATATGGGTGCAATTTATACATATACCATTAGGTAAGAAGTATTAGCTTTTGTTGTATCGAGGCCTGGGACCACAAATACCCATGCCCAGGATGAGTTGGATCAAATGTCTTCTATGATTTGGAAGTGGCCTTCCTGGACATTGATATACAAGCATAGGCAGATATATATGCACCTGAATAACGATAAGCCTTTTAAATGGACCTGCTAAGCCTCAAGCTTTCTGATATTCTGTTTGGCGAACCACCAAAAAGTCAAACTCTGGGCTCCACGTGGAATGAATGCACCCAGGGCTATATAATGAGAGCACACAATCCGTCCGGTTCTATCTATAGAGTACATCTACAGGGTATATTTTATTTAGTTGGCAACACTGGTATCTCTTAAATATCTATGCACCAGTAGATGCAGCTGAACAAATAGCTGTAACCAGCTGGTGCTCTAGAGACCATCTACTGGCAACGTCCTCGAAGGCGACAGAACTAACGAACATAGCATGATGCAATGGCTCGTAGCCAGAAGTTCTTTATAGGTGGCTGAGGTTTGACTACAGAGGGGCATACTAATCGCTGAGTAAATGTAATGGGTGTTGCCACTCCACTTTAAAGGGGCTGCATCACAAATGCCTCACATCGGTAAGCCTACGGTAATAAGTGTGACAAAGCTATTTTGTGGCCTGTACAGTCCAGGCATAAAGGCTGTATGCAAACATGACTTGGTTTCCCCTTTATAATCCACGCTGCATCGCATGGTATTGCGTATACTGACGATCTTTACGGACTTCAATGCATCAGCATAGCTTTCATGTCCTGCTAGGCGTAGGAGCTGAACCAAAAGACCTTCCAGATACTAGTTGCAAACAGCCTACCTATTCATTCATTCGACAGTAATGTATGTACTATTATTATCTGTAAGCAACAAACTGAACACATGCATATCAGTATGGTGGAGTAGAGTGTCATCTGGTAACTCAACAAACACTGTCAAGGGTTAGCTAAAACCCCCAACCAAGTTTGGTCTCTGCTTGACTACGGTTTTTAAAAAAATGCCGTCAGGCATGCACACACACGTGCCAGACCTTGGTCTAAGGAAGGGCTCACAGGCCCTGCTCCAACCACTGCCGAATTCGAAGAGTAACGTACCCCAAGAGGCACACTAAATGATAGTAACTGCACCCTACTGATGGGGCAGTACGCTTTAGCTGCTGCTAAGGGCTCTTACATCGTCTTTCTTGGGCGTGCATCCCGGTAAGCCACGCTTTTGAGACTTAGCAGCTGGTGACTCATGCAAACTCGGCGACACTCCTATCCGTGACAGTGCAACAGATACAGTCGAACCACACACTCCAGCCTTCGCCGGAGACGTCTTTGCTGGTGACGTGCTGGCCATCAACGGTTTGGTAGGCGAATCCTTGTTACGGCCCAGAAAGCTGCCGATTGGCTGCCGAGCCGAGACCATGCCAGGCATGGCTGGCAGCTCCACCTGACTCTGGCTCTCGCCATCTGACAAAGATGACGAGCTTGCATACTTTGCAGCCTCTGTCGACGGCTCAATATCACCAGAGATGGATGCCAAGCACACATCAGGGACAGCAGTGGCCTCTGCAATTGCCGCCCTATAAAAAATAGGGGTTTAGCACAATTAAAGATGGTCGCTTAGTCCATTAGGGGAGTGGGAACTCGGACTGCTGGGGAATGGGCTCAGTGAAAACGATGCTTTAGTGCAGAGACAGAGTGTAGCTGTCTTTTATAGCTGCGCCACGTGAAATCACCATGGGTGCACGACCGTCCTACTACTACAAGGCAGGCATGTCAAGTCTCAAGCCTGAACAAAAGACTTTCTAATAAAACAATTGTACCCATGCAGCACAAATACTTCGTGAAAGACAACGTGAAACCAAAAAGGATGATAAATTAAAGATACTCCAAAAACTGAGATGTCAAAAATGTGAGAAATCGGCACGTTGAAGAATTAAACACGTGTTTACTGAAGTCAAATTCTCTCTATCTAGGCCATCCCATCAAGACAAAGGAAAATTTGGTATTCAAGTGAGCTCTCAACAAAATAGGTTTATAGGCAGGTCATGATAGGCACAGCACAATGTATGCTTTATTTCAGCATGGACAGATAAGGATTTAGTTTTCTTAGGGTGGGCATTCTACATACATTTTATTATTAGCAGTAATGTGCACTATATGCATTAATTGAATGGCCCACTGATGTTTTTTGTTTTGGCTACTTGTTCGCAGTCATTATCATCACCAAATCTCCAATCAGTCTTTTGTGCTTGCCTAAATTATGCATATGTGATGATAGAATTTCTTTAAACTTGACAGACCGACTAAAGAAAACCACGTTCATTACTGTGCACTGATTTGTTTTGTCCCTGCATGCACTGCTCTAGTATTACGGCATTCTTTTGAGTTCTGTCCCGCTCTGTGCAATTATGTTCAGCTTTTTAAAGGAGCTATGGGTAACCAGCTGACCAGAGAGTTCAGCACTTGAAAAATACTTGCTCTTTTCTAACCGAGGCAATCTACACAGACTGACACAAAGAATCAATTGGTGATTGACTCAGCAAGTACCGAATTGTTCATACCTTGGCTGAATCCTTTAATGGTGGGCCGTGTGCAAGCATGTACTCCTTCAAGGTCCGTAACTCTATCAGATACTATCCCACGATTTCATGCCGTCAACCCTTAATTATTACTAAATTTCACATATTTGACCACATGCACATCTCTCTCTCTCTCTCTCTCTCTCTCTCTCTCTCTCTCTCTCTCTCTCTCTCTCTCTCTCTCTCTCTCCCTTTGGGATCAAAATTTACCAGTGAATAACAAAACCTGAAAGCCACTGACATTGATGCAGTCTGTAACTAGATGGCTTTCTCAACCCTCCTCTTTCCTCCATCTGCTATTTTCTCACTGATCGCATGCAAAAGTGCAATGTAAGCCATTATTAGGAATAATTTGCTCCTCTGACTCAGGGCTATGGCTGTCTACGGCATACAAGAACTACTGTAGGTCGTGCTAATGCATGTAAACTAAGGCCAAATAGCTTCTATAAAGACAGATGAATCACCGATGAAGACCACAAATTCTAATGTCGACTATCAGTCTCCTTAACATTTCCCAGGCCAGCATCTTATCCAGAACCCAGGTGGCTTATCTGGCAGACCATTCGTCTTAAGTGACTCCATGCCACTTGATGATTTCCACATGACTCCACCATCCCTTGCCAGTTATACCTTAAAATCTTGACCTTCAACCAAGCCTCTGCTGGCCTGATATTATAGTTCATCTCCTAGTTCAAAATTATTACCAGCCCTTAGAACTCCATATGCATTATCTTTCTGAGGTGCTTAGATTAGCTGTTGCCTGATATAACCTATTACCTATATAGTAAGTTGTCCTTGGCCTCAGGTTTTGTCCCTTCATCTTTCACAGAGGCTGTTATCAGGCCACTCATTAAGAAGTCAATATTAGACAAGTACTCATTTAAGTCAAATAATTTTATTCTTGTAAGTCATACCAATGACACTCATACAAGTAATCGTAATCAGCCAAACTTAGTCATGAAAACATCATGCCTACCAACCGCAGGTTCTAGTTAGGATTTTGGAGCTAATCGAACACCACTACTACAAATGAATAACGACCCCAGGAATGTTGACTTAGGAGTCCCTCTGTTAGTTCAGCTGGATCTGTTTACAGCATTTGATAACATTGATCATCATGTCATTTTCGAACACATCATATTGCACGGACATAACGGGAATTATACCCCAATGATGTATGCCTTAGTGGTGGGGGATTACAAAGCATTAATGTCAATGGTCGTGAGAGCCTTCGCAGGATGAGGTCCTCAAGGGATCTGACCGAGGTAAATTTCTTTTCACAATTTATAAACTCCATTTTGAAGATGTAATCATCAGACACAGTCTAGACTTCCATTTTTTTTGCAGCCGACACAAAGTTGTACCTTAGCTTTGAAACTGCCTAGGCTCTGATTCCTTCAACTTCTTGCACCTTGTATTGCCGACGGTTGCATTTGGATGGTAGATACTCTTTCCGATTGAATGCCAATTAGGCCAACTTAAAAGTCATAGACAAATCTGGAGTCACCAGAAACTGGAAAGCCTAGCTCTGAAAATTGGGTCGGCTAGAGTATACCCAGGAGGTCGGCAAACTTTTCGGACTACTTGGCCATTTCAGAAGGTCAAGACGGCACACTAGGCCGGAAGAAACCACGCCCACTCCTCCCGGCCGGGAGTAGCAGCTACACCCACTTTATACTGTGAAATGGCAAATACGGCAAAGCTAAATCAAGCACAATAACAGTTAGCTCTCAACTCAAAGCAAAAAGCACCCGAGAGACGACTCGTGCCTCGAAAACTCGATAGTTGGGATACTCGTAAGTCAACGTACCTCTACAGTGAAGGGGGAAGAACCCACAGCCTGGAACTCCCTCCCGACCTGCATCAGAACATCCCCTGACCTGACCACATTTAAAAGAAACTTAAAAACATACCTATTTAGGACAGCATTTAGTGGGTCCTTGTGATTCGTCCTCGATGTGCTTATGCGTGCTGACACTGTTCATGCTGCCACTAACCACATTTGCATGCTGACCCAGTGCATGTAACCCCTAACCATGTTATTCATTTTGTTTGTTTTTCAAGCATGATTTTACTTACTATTCTATTGCGTATCACTTTGCAGCAAATGTAAAGCGCCTAGAAAGAGATTAAGTTCTCTGAGGGCGCTTTATCAAGTGCAATATTATTATTATTATTATTAAGAAAACCGCAACCACTCGATTAGGCCAGATCCACCAATAAATAACTAGGGGCATGACTGTAGCACTAGCTAGGCGGGATCTGGCCTAATGGCCGATGTTTGCCGACCTCTGCTCTACAGCCTCTACACAGGATCTGGGTGTCCTGTTCGAAAATGAACTTTTGCTAGACGACCACACCAGATCAAGTGAAGTGAGCCAACTTCTAGAAACGTAAAATCAGAACAATGTGGGTGTGCTTAGGTGTGGGTATTAAAGCCCCTAGATTACACATAAGAAGCTTAGAAAGGTGCACAACTTGGCAGCTAGGTTTGTCTGCTGTGACCATTGCAATACACCATTACCATATTACACTATTTGTCACAAACCTGTACTAGCTACCCATCAAGCAGTTTATCGACGTCAAGGTACAATCTCTGACTTTGAGGGCTCCGGCTTATCCATATGAAATACTTTTTACTAGGGCTTTCCTGTTCACTACCTACTCCTCTGAATAAAGTTGTTTAGCTCTATCTCTAGCCATCCTTAAATCTTTCGGAGTACATGGTTACAGTTCCTTAGCTCACAAGCTAGGAGTTTGGTATAGACTGGCACCAAGATTCTGCTAACATGCAGGCATTTTACAGGACACTAGAAAGCCAGCTGTTCTTTCGTAGCATTTGCTCCATTTGTGTATAGTGTTTTTAGTGCGCTAATGTGTGCAAGAATAGTACCAGTACTTATGTTTAATTCCAGCATACGTCACGTGACTGGAGTTTTCCTAGGGGTGTTACAAAAAAGTAATAATAATAGGTCGTTTTTATGGCACCCCAAGAGAACTAAATCTCAAAGCAGGCGTTTAACAACTTGACGAAAGAAAAGCATTAACTAAGAGTTAGTGACATATATGCTAACATGCTCAGAAAAGCAAGCAAAAGCACACGAAGATACTCTGGCCCACCGGTTAGCAGGACGCTTTGGTTAGTAGCATGCACCGAACCATGCGTGTGGCTTATTAATTACCTTAACTGTGCTGATAATCCCAGGCCTTTCGATTTGCCAAAGGTGGCTTGCCAAAAACTGAGGGTTTCGTTCTTGACACGGCGCTTTTCGTGGCTGACAGCTGCGATGACAAGAGGTGTCATGGCAGTCAGAAGCTTTGAGTCGTAGGCTCCGGTGTAGCGTAGCTGCAAGCAGCTGCTCATGACCTGCCACAGTCTTTCGAACTGAAACAAAAGACAGTGTCTGATCTGCGTATAGAGACCAGGGCATCCTCTGTCAAATCAGTCACACGGAAACTGTGCCTGCTATATCGACCTATTGTGTAAGCCAGCACTGGAGTTGCAACTCACATCGGAATCAATTTGCAGGTGCACAATAACTTAAGCGTGGCAGGACCAATTTCGACTGCAGCTGTGAATCGAGATAAGAAACGACATTGGCCGCCAATGCAAGGAGAAGTTGCACCCAGTGGTGAGCGTATGAAACAAGAATACCGAATTGCAGGTTATAGTTGTATATGAAAAGCCTAAAGCACTGCACTCGTAAGCTCTTTACCATGCCCCTCCCGATGGCTGACCCTTCACAGGCTGAAAAACAAGGCACTGAGCAACCCAATGTGAGCCTACAAGTGTCAAAGCATCCAGTAAAACCACACTAACGAGATAAAGTCTTCCTTAGTCAAGTAAAACGTCCCAGCGTTGATTGTCTCTTAATAAACAGCTACAGGGATAGTCAAGTAAAAATGAGTGGAAAAGATGGTGGGTGAACCGGCCATAGCTGTAATTGTCTGTGCTAGAGGCTCAGAAATACAAGCCAAGTCTGAGTGGTGAGTGCTAGCTCAAATCAACAGACCTCTAGCCAACTAACAGAGCAACAAGTATCAAACAAAAAGTATCAGCAGATTGTGCAAAAAAACATATGCACATGCCAAAGACCCAAGCGTATGCAGGAAAACTTGAACACAACAAAACTAAGCCAGTATTCCCTACAGACGAGATGCCGTAGGTAGCCAACGTTTGGTCAAAGCAAGCACACTGGTAAATAAATTAAGCTGACTTAGCAGTCAGACATGTGCAGCACAGATGGGGGACCTTGGAGCTTCCTTCTTACTTCCTTTGTCAAAAAGGCAGGATAAGTCTTGTTGGCGGTGGACTTCAACCTAGGAAGGCAAGCATCTTTTGACCACTATCTGATTCCAACAGACTTGACTGTTATTATACATTACAGACTTAAACGTAAGTGAGTATATGCATGACAGCAGGTGGTATGGACACACAACCCACGGGCTGGACATGTATACAGGCAAGTCAAGACCAACATGACATTAATATTCATTGAAAGTCTAGTGACCCACCCACGGCAAAAGAGAGTGAACCACCTACAATATAGACAACACGTTGGAAGCATCGATGTAATTTCACACCAATAACAAGAAAAGACTCAGCTTAGCATTGCTACCGACTACCAGATACAAGGTGCAATTACCTGAGGGAACCATTTGGAACTAGTGCTAATATCACTACCAGTAATTGCTCCGGGAGGGGTTAAGCCACCACAGAGCACAATAATGACGTCAGCAATGTAGAGCTGAGGTATTCGCTGAAGCAGACGATGAGCAGTGGTTACCACAGTCGAGCAGGTCGATTCCAGAGCTGCTGCCTTGACTGGATCATCACACTGTAAATGTTCAAGAGGGGTGAGTTCAGGAATTAATCACAAGAGAATATGCAGACTGCATTGCTATAACAACACTGTAGTGGACAAACTGCGTTAGACTACTTACAGCTTTGAAGGGTACTGTGGCATAAAACCTGCATTAATTTTGTCGTGGTTCCTTGAACTGGCACTGCTTGATAGCAAAATCGTGGAACCAATCAGCCATTTTCATTCACAATGGTGACTAATGCATACCTTTGCTAACTTGTAGCTAGGTAAGGATATCTCTGAACTATAGAACTTTATTTTGCCAAACCCTCACATTTGCAAATACATCATCGACTGCCTATGTGTTTTGACATGGTTTTTCCATCTTGGCCTGAGCTAGCACGTGCAAAAATAACAAGGAATTGGCCAACCGCGCATGGAGGTAGCAGACAGCTGTGTCGAGTCACGGCAACAATATGCTGACAAATCTATTCATTTCGCCGGTATTAGTGAGTTCAAGAGCAGCAATAGTCTCTTCAATGACGAGCAAGCACCAATGAAGCAACATGACCGAATTGGTTGATGGGCATTGCCGACATGCTGCAACATCACTATGGCTCTAGAATTTTCTAGTAGCAAGGCACAGTGTGGTAGAGCCTACAAACATTAGTACTTCTTGGTGAGCCGTGATGGCACACTAGGTAAGGAGGTTGCTTTTCACAGCTTCGGTCCCGAGGTCGTGGGTTCGAATCACGCAGTGGGCGATCCTTTATCGCCACTGCAAGCAGCGGTGATAGCCGTAGAGGTTTTTTGTCGCTATACAGAAGGCTGTTAAATCAGCTAGTATTTTATTTTCCTCTTCTTCTATGCACCATCTTTGACACAATGGTTTACAGAACCTATCGATTAGTCGAACAAGGTTTTAGCTAACCATTCCAATTTTAAATGCTCACGATACCTATCATTGGCCCTTTGCCTTTTATGTCCCCAAAGATCAACGGCAGCTCAGCTATGTAAGCAACATTGTTTTATGCCAAATGCACCAATCGCAGATTTAACTGCAAGCATACTTTTCCACGCAAATATCATACAAAGTTTGTTCAAGGTACAGCTAAACAGACGCTGCTCACATAATGTGCATGACAATGATTAACTGCAAAGCACCTGATCACTAATACTTGCCGATCCAGAAGCTAGACAGCCAAGCAGCTTAGCAAGTAGCTTCACCAATGATCCATAGTTGGACAAAGTTTTGTTCTTAGATCTGGGTGATTTCCAACCAGTGCCTGCATAAACATTTGCAAAGCCACATCGATTTGTCAGATCTTTCAACAAGCTTTTCAAACCGAATGACAAATTCGTGATGCAAAATCGTGCAGGCAACCAAAGCTCCGACTGCATCTCAGACATGGCATTTACATCCATTTACATTCTTACCTGATGAGGAGGGAGAGAAGGTTTCAAGTCCATCACAAATGCAGGCCACCATAGAAGCAAGCTTGCCAAGCCAAAGGTCCTGATGCACAAGAACAATGAGCAGGTAGTCACAAAGTGCATATATGTAGCGCACGTTTAGCTTTGACGCCCGGCAAATCTCATAAGGTAAAGAAAAAGATGGGGACACAGAATGACAGCTAAAAAGGGAGCCAGTGAGCCGGCAACAGAGATTGAGTGAAAGAGAGAGAGAAAGAGAGCCAGATAAATAGACCAACAAAAAAGGCAACCAATTCAAACGATCAACCACATATTAGAGCAGCTGACATTCAATAACAACTAACTTGGCTTAAAAGCCAGCAAAATAAAAAGACAACCAATTTATGAGTGCAGTATCACAGCATACCTTGGATGCACCTTCAAGACTTTCAAAATGCTGGTGAATTGAATGGCAGAGTTCTTCACACCAGATATTGTTTGGAGTGCAGACCATCAGCGCAGCCTCTTTACTCAGGCCTTTGCACAGTATTTCCCAGCGAGAAAGCAGCCCCAAGCATCGTGACTGAGGTGAACAAGGTACATAACATAGCAATATTATCAATATGCTGGCATACTAGAAATACAACAATAAAATGTAAACTGAAAAATAGAACAGTACTACCATATCAGCTCAAGGAATACAATAAATAGTCTCATTCTTGGTCACTAATAAAGATGGACAATCGTCCCTTGCCATTTCGTGCTTCGACTTTTGCAGCTTTACTCTTAAAGCGTTTTTTCAAATATATTCATTAAAACATTGATCGATAGTGAAAAAATAGTGCTCGCTCGGTTGTCTGAGTCAATTATACACCCCTGTATTACAATTAAAATTACTGCAGTATTGACTGTAGGGCCTATATCTTCCGATAACCCACAGAAATCCTTTAACGCCAAGTGCAGCTGCTCGAACACTACTGGTGAGTGGAGAAGTGCTTTTTCCCAAAAAAAAATCGTGAACGGTGTGGTGAAACAACAGTCAAGTCTACCTACGTTCAGCTACATTATATTGCTAAAAATTCGGACATTAAAACCCGGTGCAAAACTCTGCAGCTAGGCTGGTCTGTCGTGAGTGGCGCAGTTGTCACATCACAACGCTTCTTGCCGACCTGCACTAGCTACCAGTCAAGTAACGTATCGTCTTAAAGGTTTTGTAACTCACTTTTAGGTCCCTTCATTCTTTGGCTCCAGCCTACCTATCAGATCTACTCCCCCACCAGGCTATGCATCGTACCACCCGCTTTTCGGAATCTAATCGTTTACCTATACCTCGTAAAAACTACAAATCTGTGGAGACCGGCCTTTAGTTAGTATGCTCCCAAAGCCAGGAACTAACTCCTGACCTGCACGTCTTCTCCTGACTTGTCCACATTTAAAGTAAAATTAAAAACGCATCCATTTATGACAGCATTTAGTAGGTCCCTGTGATTCGTCCTTCATGTGCTTATGCATGCTGACACTGTTGCATGCTGACACTGTTGCATGCTGCCACTAACCACACTTGCATGCTGACCCGGTGCATGTCACCCCAAACCACGGTATTCTTGTTATTTATTGAGCATACTACCCACTAACCACTCCAGCGTGCTTCCTTTACAGCAATTGTAAAGCACCTACAAACAGATTGCGCTCTGGGGGTGCTTTATAAAATGTATCATTATTATCACCGATTTAAAAATCCTTCCCAAGCGCCCAAATCACACATGGGCATTGCTGGTATGGAACTTCAATGAAAAATGGCTCATCTCATTCACACTTATAAATTGCAAAATCTAAGCCCTCAAGTGAGCTTGGCCAGCATATCTCATGTGGCATTTTCATACGATCTTGGCCTGCTGTTCAAGAGCAACACCTCACAAGATGACTACATCAGCCCCAGTCATTTTTTACTTCTTTAAATTGCATAATATTTCAGAAATTCGAGCCTGCTTGAACAGATATACCACATCCAGGGTGGTTGGTACATGTACATGCTTTCTTAACCGACACATATTTAGTCTCAAGAAAGACTCCGTGAGCAATGCCTTATTCCTATTTGTGACATTTTGTCTAGACTTCTGTAACTCGCTACTTATAGGTCTTCCTGCCTGTGCAATAAGGCACTTACAGTTGGTGCAAAATTCAGCAGCTAAGATTGTCTGTCGTGAATGGCCCACTTGCCACATTACAAAGCTTCTTGCCGACCTGCTCAGTCCCCCAGCAAACAGTCCAGCTTTTTATTCACTTTAAAGCTCTTCTGACCTTAAGCCGTTGAGCTGAGTCTATAACCAGCCTCAAATGCCTTTAAGCAACCTCAAATCCTTCATAGAACGTGCCTTTAGTTAGTAAGCACTCAAAGCATGGAGCTTATTCTGGTATAACATCATGATATCCTCTGACTTGACATTCATAAAAAGCTAAAAGTGAATCTGTTATTCACAGACACGGTCGGCAGAGGTGGCAAGCATAGAAGAGGCAAACCAAAACTAAATGTCACTGATGTAGAAAAATTCACAAGTTCAGGCTAAACGTAAAAAAATTCAGGCTGATCTAACAGCCTCTTTTTGTATAGCGATAGAAGAGCCTTGACGGCTATCACTGGCGCTTGCAGTGGCGATAAAGGATCGCTAACGACAGGATTCAAACCCACGACCTCGGGTCCGAGGTCGTGAAAAGCATCCGCCTTACCTAGTGAGCCATTACGGCTAACCAAACTACGACACTAGTAGTGCTGACTAGGGAGCTTAAGTTAAAATAGTGCTAGATGAACAAATTGTTATCACATTAACAAGCTACACTACACTATCTATAATACATAGGAAAATAATCCAGGCCGAAGCCACCTGTAGACCTGAAGTTTTGTCCAAGGAGCCGTAGCTTAAACTGTAATATTGCTAGTGTACGTAATGCTTATGCACAGCTCACAGCCAAGCCAGTCTGCAACCAGCCCGAAGCAGCAAGCACAAATTCTCTTCCTGGGTCGGAAGTCAGTTTGTAAACTGCAATGGTTGTTACTACAGCCTAGCTTGCATTAATCGACAATTAAGTGATATACCACCTGTTTCTCTCTTGCCTTTCTTTGTGTCTTTCTGTCTCTTTCTCTCTCTGTGTATCTGTCTTTCTCTCTCTCTCTCTCTCTCTCTCTCTCTCTCTCACGTTCTTACACACACACACACACACACACACACACACACACACACACACACACACACACACACACACACACACACACACACACACACACACACACACACACACACACACACACACACACACACACACACACACACACACACACACACACACACACACACACACACACACACACACACACACTTTCTCTCTTTTTTGCAGGCTTGTATGCTCAGGCTGAGTGCATGCATTGCTGAAGCAATGACGAGACGGTCGAATCTTACGCCGCAAGGAATCCATTGCTAGTTCGGCATGGTGGCCCGGCAGTAAGTAAGCATTTAGACATTGGCCAGTTACACTGAGCCATATGCACAGAAAAACAGACACCGAATCCGGGAGCCGTAGCAGCTGCAGCTATTCTTACCTCAGGTATAGATGGCCAGCTGAACCACTTCACAGGAAAAAGCAGCAGCTGATACAAGCAGCCAAAGTTATAGGCCACAGTCGTACCCTGGTTAATATTGCCACCCTGAAAAACCAGTACAGCCATAAAAAAGGATGACCTGCGCACACCTCTTAAAGGTGAACAGCATAAGCCGACACAAGAGCAAGCAAGCAGAACGAACCACACAAGGATGACATGTGACACTCACGTGCTGTATATGGCGAATGACTCGATCGGCAACTGCCGACCAGACAAGAGCGCAGGTAACATGCTGCTGTGGACAATGAACCGGTAAGCTAGCCTGCCGTTCTAGCATGGTGACAACTTTTTCGCAGAAACTTAAAACTCCAATAGAGGTACCGCATCCGATTGCAAGTATGTGCTCGAGAACCGCCTGAAATCTAAACAAACATATACATGCATACATACATATATACATATATGCAGCATGTCATGCATCAACAATTGCACAAGAAGCAGACCATCCACGGTCATGCAATGGTGCAGGTTGTAAAAAGCTGAGTTATTTTCACCTTGCCACCTGGTTTGTTTTCAATGTCTGGCACTTACCTGATTGCATCAGCTAAGGAACTGATCACCGGCATGACACGAGTCAATAGGAGGTCAGCAAGCAAGAACAAATAGCAATCCTACAAAAAATCAGGTCATAATACAGTCTCGGTTGCACGATGAAAACAGAAAAAATGCTGCCATATGGTTGCACTCGTGCTCTTATACTTAAGGAGCTCACTCAGAAGAGCACTAAATACATTTAAACTTGTCTCCAAACCCCATCCAAGGAACCGGCCAAAAGTGAATCTCACGGACAGGTGGTACTAATTAATATCAATGCTAAATCCAGAAATATATTCGCGGACCAAGACCGGCCAAAAGTAGCACAAATGAGTACATGAAGCTTACAGCAAAGACAAACTTTCAACAATAAAAAATATGGGCACCTAGGTTCAGGATGACCATCCTTCATTTTCCATTCACCGATAAAAAAAATGAGCTCACATTGCATGCCATGATGTTTACAACTGAAAAGGCTATACTAGTGGGTAATTAAGCATCTAGCACAACAAGCATGCACTGATGGTATTACGGGTAAGGCAAATTAAAAAAAAGATCACAGCAGTTTTTAATTCTATTTTCGCAGGAAAGCACCAGAACCTGATGACAAGAGGCAAGCATTGGAATTTACTAATGCGCACAACTCAGCAGAAGCGAGTGCATGGAGGCCAAAACGGCAGTAGCTCTACTTACGTAATCAGCAGCTGCAAATGTAGGACCAGAAGTTGACACGAGAAAACTCGTTGGTAGACGAAGGAAATCGCTGACCAAGCCCTATGAATGCAGACAGCTTGCATGACCGATGCTACACCCTAAGCATGCCATGACCTAATGCAGTATTAGTGGAGAGTAAGTGGTAGCCTTGGAGCAGACAAAAGCACTAGATTTGCATTAATTATATTCAACCAAAAGGTGAGAAAGAAGCAAGGTCCACACCAAAAAAAGACTGCACAGGGTGACAGCGCGTCAGCAGAACTGAGACAACCATTTAGGTTACGCAACAAGTAGCACTAGTAATCATGGCTTTATGGAGTGAGTTACTGCTGGGAGCACAATTAGTATTTACAGACACAGGAGCCTATAACACCTGAGTGTATGGGTCAAAATAGTGGTTTGAATGCCGATGATGGCTTTAGCACACTGGCACTGTACAGAAGTACCAACCAAAAACTAAGTCGTTTGCATAGCACACTTACTCCTGTAGCCTAATCTCTGTCTAGGTATTTTAGAGCTACAAAAACCAAGGGCTAACCAAGCAATAACCAAGGGTTAACGACATGCAAAGTATCATGATTACCCAAGCACGTAAAAAGTACACGACTATCATGCTAAGACCAGCATGTAAAAGCACACGTGAAGAGACTCTGGATCACCGATTGATAGGACCCCCCTTAGTAGCGTGCCCACAATCGAACGATAGTAAGCATGCACAGCATATCAACACAAAAAAGACAACTTCACTGAGGCGTAGGGAAAACCAAGCAGTACAGACGGGCTTTTAACAGTGACTTTTAGTAATGAAAGCTACTGCAGGTAGGGGCAGAAGCAGGAAGAACTTCAAGACTTGGTGCATAAAACTGAATGCCAGATCACGAAAAAATTTCAATTCCATGCATGGAAATGACGAGATGACAGGAAGCCATAGAGCAGGTAGTGCGAGAGAACACTGGTGGAGCAAGAAAATCAGATAGGTAGGCTGATGTAGAGGAACAAAGCAACATAGAAGTCCGACAAATGAGGATCATGAAATTGATTCGACACTTGATAGGGAGCCAGTAAAGCTCAGACAGAAATGGTGATGTGGCACCTAAACTGAATGCTTGCCTTGCCGATATTCAATCCTGGATGTCGGAAAACTTCCAGAAATTAAATGATGATAAAACCGAACTGCTGCTCATAGGACACCCTAAGCGTGTGGCTGGATTAAAAGGCTTTGCTCTTCTAATAGGTGATGCTGTTGTGCGACATTCACCACGTGCTCGAAATTTAGGTGTCGTTTTCGACAACTGCCTCAATTTTAAAAGCTTGATTCAGAAGACAGCTTCTACAGCTAACCATCACGTCCGATCCCTATCCAAGATTAGTAGCTGTCTCCCGCAGTTGCTTGTAAAAATATAACTAGCTCCTTAGTTCTGTCTCGGCTTGATTATTGCAAATCCTTATTGGCTGGGCTGCCAAAGAAAGCTATTAGACCACTGCAGCTGGCTATGAATATGGCTGCAAGGCTAGTCTTCAAGTCCCAGCGGTTTGAGCACGTGTCTCCTTTGCTAAAAGAGCTAGGATGGATGCCGGTTGAGCAAGGGATCCAGACCTAAGTTCTTGCGCTGACCCACAAGACCCGCCACGGCTTGGCTCCTTCATACCTAGCTGAACTGCTGCACCAGTTTCAGCCTGTTTGCGCCCCAGGTCCTGTGTGAACAATAAATTAGCTGTTCCATTCCTCCGTTTAAAGACCGTTGGCGACAGAAGCTTTAGCTCTGCAGGTCCTTGACTATGGAACTCGCTTCACAATTCTTACGCAACGACGACTACTCTCCTACTGCAGACTATGGCTCATCCTTTTCAAGGGTCCTGAGCTGCTACTTCCATGCTACTCACTACCTCAACTGCTCTCCTGACTCTGCTATGCTTCCCACTTTCTCTTTGTTGTGTGAGACGAAGTCTGTTAGCTACCGAATGTGTACCGAAAGTCGCTTAGGCTGTGAGTGCGCTATACAAAACTCTCCTGAGTAACCCCCACCTGGTCTTTATGACTTTGTCGAGTTACAGACTGAGATACATTACATTACGCCACTAATGACCGACCAGACTAGCCAGACGAGCCACGAGTTTTGCAGTTACAGCCGAATGATGGCACCGGCCCTGAGTCCTGAATAAAGGAAATTGTAGCAATCTAGAGGTGGTAAGACAAACACATTATCTGGATTGGCTTCCGTACTCATGTCTAAGCATGCACCAATTTTGGCCATGTTCTTCAGCTAAAGTAGGCAGATTGTATAGAGGAGCAAAGTAAATGTGGATGCACTATCAAACCAGCACACAAGCACAATGAGCATCAGCTACTGGGCTATGGCCGGGTTAAAGCTGGAGGAAGCTTTGTGTAAGGTCACTGCAGGCCAACCAATACATTGCATTTGCAGTCAGCGCTTGCCGCTTAAGACATCCGAAAGGAAACCTAGAATCAATGATGAACTGATACAGAGTGAATACGGGCACAAGCAGAGCCAAAATAAATGGCCTGCAATGCCGGTGTCACTAAGTGGATGGAGGGTGCATGCAAGTGGGGTGCTAACTCATACCAGGTACTGTTCGGGACTCGGCTGGTCACATCTATTATCAGCAGAGCTTCCGACGAGTAGGATGAATCGTAAAGTGCTGAATAATGTGGAAACAATCTCGCCGGCTTTCTGCTTACTGCAGCCGTCCAGGGCACTGATGATGCGTTCGACAAGACGAGACCACAGCTTGGACCTCGAGGAGGCTGAAAAAAGCATGCGTCGTGATAAAAAAGATAGCTTTTCAAATGCATTAAAAAAGAAACCGAGATAAGATGGCCAGCTGTTCACGTCTGCCTGCGATCTGGGCATGACTACACGAACTAGGGCAAGTGTGCCTGGACCACGAGACCAGCGAGGTGACCGTGACAGACTGACGGCTTTACCTGTCTTCGGATTGCTGCAGTCAACCAGACCTATCCGTACCGCAGTAGTGATAGCTGCAATGTTGTGGATGAGTGCCTCATTGCTCAAGATGATGCCAGCTTTTAGCCGATCTACAACAGCCGAACTACAAGTAGCTCAACTTTTCACCGGAGATAATGCAAGGCTAGATTGATACGAGGTGCTAACCCACCTGAGAGTAGTGCAGTGTCAACGACAAGACCCAAAGCGCTGGCTATGACTTCCACACCGGGTTCTTTCAGAGAGGCAAAAGGTTGGCCCTCCGACCCACCGGGAGTGTCAGGCTTCACAGCAATCGTAGGGCTGGGTGAGGTCGGTGGCACTGTTAAGAAAGCATAGAAAAAGTGGGGGGGGGGGGAATGCAGACATTCAAGATCAAGCTGCTTGCTGTGGAAGCAGAGCCGGCGAAAATAAATGCCATCGACAATGCAGATTTGCCGATGTGAACCTGCTAAAATACAAGCTAACAAGTCAGACACTAGAGAAGCTAGAGATTTGCACTAATAAAACAAGTGCAAATGGTAAAGATTGGAAAATCACAAGAAATTCGACCATTCGGTTCTACACTAATTCAATGGTAACTATTTTTGCAAAGATCTGGTAGTGAGTAATTGCTTTCAGCATAGGCTATTGGCACATATGCACACGAACCTATTATACCGGTATCCCCATAAAATGGCCAATGACACTCCTGGAAGGAAAGACACCTCAGATGAAGGAGGCTGGCCAGACAAATGCATAACAGATGTGGCCTCAAACATATGTAAATATGAAATGGGTAAATTGTAGACTCCTGCACAGGGAAGATGCAGATGACATCCAATATTCTCCGAGCATCAACGGTTTTTATTACGGCTCTTATTCACACAGGTTCAGACGGCACCAAGAAGGGAATCTGCAGCTACCCAGCACAACCAGCGTTAAAATGCTTCTGCACATTGGGTACGAACAGGGTCAAATTAGCACGTCAGCAAGCAAACGAAAGACAGCAATGCAATGAAGCACGGCAGTTTTAGTAGAAATGAGTATTATTGCTCACCTAGAGTGAAAGATAAGAGATTTACAAAAGAAGACGCTGCAAATTCAAATGTGCACTTCTTACTGCATCACATACACTCATGACAGAAATAGTCCATAAGCACTAGATCGATCTCTTCATTGTAAAACGAACTAAAGGCAAATGACATCAGTAATACTTGCTAACGTCAAGAAAGCTAGTTGAAACGATGACGAGAGTCTCTTCATAGGAAAACAAACGAAAGCCACTTACATCAGTAGTTGCTAACGTCAAGAAAGTTAGTTAAAAACGCTGATGAGAGTCGGCAGCTCGACTTACCTAAAGGCAGCTAGGTTGACCGCATTTTGTTTTTAGTACCCCGGGTTGGATGCATTTTTAGGGCCCGAGAAGCAGGAGATCATAGCACGAATGACCAGCTGGTTCACACCATTATTGAGGCCATGATAGCCCAGGAGGTAAGGTGCTAGCTTTTCACGAACGAGGTCCTACTTGGTTCGAATCGTGCAGGGGGGATCCTTTATTGCCAACTGAAAGTGGTGGTGATAGCCGTTAAGGCTCTCCTGCCGCTATACAAACAAGACTGATAAATCAGCTAATGTTAAAAGATATTTCGGAAATGCTAACGTCTGCTCCAAACGTTCAGCTCGGTTTGCCCATTTCAAGCTGACTCGAGGGGTGGCAGACTGGCACCAGCAGACCAACATAACAACAACCGCATTAGCTAAGCGAATGCACAGCAGAAAGCAGAATTACTCAGCCAGTGCAATGCGCTAAAGCAGAACTACCACTCTTTAGTTGCTTGTGTATTGTAATCGATCGACGGACATTTTGGCCGACCAACCGGATGCTTTACACCCACTCGTCCACTACCTGAAGCTGTGTGGCTTGCTCTAGGGGCCCCAACACAAGCTGCCATTAACCTCACACTCAATGATTTATTCAAGGCTCTATATTTTACTTAAAGTGTATATATTATAATTCATTCGTGTAGCGCCCTAAGAGAACTTAATCTCTATTCAGGGCTTCACATATGCGCCAGTGCTTGAGCCCACGACCTCACCCATCGAATACGTTCACCTTGACCTCGGTCGAGCCAAGCACCTTAACACTGGGCCAAACAAGCACGGGGCAGGGAGCTCTAGAGTGCTACAATCGAAATTGAAAACGAGTACTGGACGAGTACAAACAAGTCGTGCGTGCTATGGTGCTCAGTCTCATTCTTCACATAAGGTGTACTTTGCCAGCCTGCAAGGATGCTGTCTCGGCTTTCAAGCAGCATTCCAGCCGACACCATACAGCCACTCTTATGAAGACATCTGTTCATTTTGAAAAATTTCGTTTACGAAAACACTTGTTATAATTTAGTCGACCACCATTTTACCCTGCCACGTTAGTGCAAGGCAGGTAGCAGCAGTACAACACTGTTTTTATCAGTCATGGCACAAATCTACCCCATACGTTTAATTCACTGACCTGAGCTTCTGCGGTATGTAAGCTCATTCACTTTGTACAAATTTCATAACAACTCTAATTTCGGTAACTTAGCAAGAGGTGTGAACACAAATGCAGCCAAAACTTCAAACATTTCAGTGGCTACTCGCGCCAACACCACACCCACTCGAAGTGACATTTTGATCATGGCCGACAAGCAGCAATTCACACAAGGACAGTGTAGTTTCGGATGATATCCCACCTGCTCTAGAACTTCGAGGCGTCGTCGGTGCTGCATTGCAATTCGTAGAAGCAGGCAAGAGCATGCCAGAGCTGTCCATGTCCGTACCAAAGCAAAAGCTGACCAGCGGGACGAAAACCTAGCGATAGCCAATGGATCGGCTCAGACAAGGATAGAATTATGCTGCTTAAAATAAATGCACTTGGTAGGCAATGACCAAGGGTAGGTCTATGCTGCCACAGTGCCGAGGCATCGCAGATGAACGTCAATGCTGCAGCGTTCAGCAAAAACAAGTGAAGAGGTATGCAATGATCAACGATAGGAGCAAATACTCACATTCTCAAAATGGGGCTGATCCATGGCTGACTCGCCAAGAAGGCATATATAATGCCACCATGCTTGGAACTTGGCCTGTGCAACGGCCTCTATCTTGGCGTTTCGTGCCCGGAAAATTTGCATTACTAGTTTCATACGCTTCGAGTCTTGGAGAACGTCTAAAAAGGACATCCGCTTCTGAGAAGGCACAATAGCTGCAGATGCATTGCATACGATGTTTGATACTATTACAAGCAGCTCTGCTTCTAGGACCATGCACAAATGAGACAAATGAGCACCAAAATCCGGATCGCAAGAATTACCCCGATCTTCGGCAAAGTTGTCGCAGAGAGCACGCCAAGCTGAAAAAGCAGCAACCCGGACTTCAGTCGAGCTGCTGCGAAAAGCCGCCTCTAGGCAGGGAAGTAGCATGTTGATGACAGACGTTCGGTGCAGCTCACGGCCCAGAAGGTGTACGATGCCAGACCAGCAGCGAAGAGCACTGACAGCAGTTTTCTGTCCCTTGACGGCTCGAATCAAACCGGCACTCAGATGCTATGAATAGAGAAAGTGTCTCATAGCCTAACAGAGCATGAGTGATAGACCAGAGAGAAAGAGTGCAAGAAAGATAGAGAAAGATAAATAGTTAGACAGACAACTGAGAGATCGACAGACAGAAGCAGATGCTCATGCACGTGAGCGCATGCAATGTACATAAGGATTAAGAAAGAGAGGAATGTTCAGCACTTATCACTGTACCTTTTTGATGGAGGTAAGCAGGCCATCGACCAGGTCACTGCGTGCTGCTTGGATTGCCGGCAGGCCTATCTCGAACACCGCCAGAGCTCGTTCGCTCACGCGATCGGCAGTGGATGTCAAATGACCAAAGACCAATGGTGACCATCGAACCACTGCTGATGCCATCTGCTTTGGCAGTCGCTGGACTAGCCTGGGCAGCACGGACGGGATGCAACCATCAAGGCCTTTTAAAGGCAAACTCGTTCAGGGCCCCAACAAGGATGCAGCAAAGCAAAAACCAGAAGAAAAAGGCAGGCTGATTTAACCGGCTTAGTGGCTAGCAACCGGCCAGCAGGCCGCAGGCAAAAAGTTCCGCCTGCTCATGGACTCGAAACCGAATACAGGTCGTGAAGTGCAAGCACTTTATCCATAGGCTAAGACCTAGGAATCAGCTAGAGTAGATTGTCTCTATATACTAGCAGGCTTATTCATTAATTCCAAAAACAATAAGCGAGATGGCCTCTCCTCAAGGTACTCACACTGATAGCAGGTCGAGACCCTCATAAGCGACAGCTGCAGACGGTGCAACCTGAGTGAGCGCATGCTCTGCTGCATTCACTATGGGATGCACGTGAGCAGCTAGCACATCCACAGGAAACGACTGCTTGGCGAGGCACCAGAGGGCACGAGTCGCCACCGTTTTGTCTTCCGTTTTCAACAGAACTTCGCACAAGGTCGACAGCACACTCGACATCACGATGGGACTGGAGTTTCTGCAGAGAATAATGCAGTATGAGCAAATGAAAACCAAATAGATACTCGTAGCATGGTGCACCCCACGGCACAAACAACATTTAGCATTGGTAACACATTACCCAATAAGAAGTACATTTTTAAACAACTGCACATGCTCAAGAACACCAGAAAGCACGCGTCAATGTGAAAGAGAATGTTTGCGGCCATATATACACAGGCACGAGTGTATGTACACATACAAACTTAATCGTGTGCTCTCGCACTCATGCACATACACACACAGACATACACACACATGACACAGACACACATGCATGCACTCGAACACACCAGCACTCCCATAAATACAGACTGGCATCAAAGAAAGAGCTTGCCGAAGTCCTAGACAGACAGGGAAATGGAGAGCAACAGCAAGACTTGGCAAATGCTCAGACCTAACAATGCCAACAACAGCCAGTAGCTCCATTCCTTTGCAAAAATGCTGTTTGCAATAAAAGCTTTTGCTCTGCAGGTCCTAGACTACAGAGCTCAGTTCCACAATTCCGATGCAACGACATCTTTCCTCCAGCTACCGACTTCAGCAGATTCTTTTCAGCCATCCCGAGCTCCTCTCACTTTCTCTTGGTCGCGTGAAATTAAGTTCATTGGCTACCGTATACGTTCCATTTGACCGTTGTCTTTGAGGCTAAGCTATGCTTAAAAAAGAGCTACTGGAGAACTCTGGTGTAACACCCAGTTGGTCCTAGTGACTTTGTGCATTAACAGATTGAGATAAATTACATTACATCATCAGCAACTGCACTGCAAGCCAAAAAAATACAACCAATTCCACTAGCATTAGTGCGAAAAGAAAATTAATAAGTACAAGCATCAAATGCATGCTTCGTATAATTCAGGCAAAAAGGCCAAGTGCTGACACCGAGTGTGTGCATGTACCACTAGCAATTCTAGCATTATGCATGGGTTAAGCATTTACCTGACAAAGGATGATGGAAGTATGTCGAGTGTGTCATGGCTAAAACTCACTATGTCACAAATAACTACCACTGCACAGACTGTTACACTGCTAGAGCACCAGACGACATCACTGCATGAAATTTATGGAAGTACATACACTTACATACCAATGCTCACCAGAAGGGTGAAAAGGTGGTGCTTTACCAAAGATAAGGGAAATATGGGGTTTGAGACCACAGCCGGTCACAGCACAAGCGAGCTCTTACATCAAGTTGTCTAACATAAAGAAAGAAAACTGAAATGGGTAAGAGGAGCCACTGCAAACTCTATGGCAATAAATAACTGGCAACAGGTTGGCAGATAGAAATCTCTAGGCATTAAAGGATATCGGTCACTGCGTTGCTTCTGTTGGTATCAACGAAATGCAGCTGGCAGGGGAGGTAACAAATCTCTTTAACCTGAGCCCAATCGTATACAGACAGCTCTATGGGACCGTTAGAAGTAACGAGTGAGATGACTTTAAGCTCTCTGAACATGGACTTCAGCACTACAGAGGTGTGCAAACGAGATTATGCATGATCTAGATCTGTTCACATCTGAATGCCAGAACCTTTTAAAGATTAGGAGAACCATAGCCATTACCGGTAGCTGTGCCGAACTTGGAAAGCTAAGCTTGTCTGTGCTTGTCGTGGTAAAGCTTGCCATTATTGATAGCATCAAAAATAAAACCAGAATTTAAGGGCTGAGCAATACCATTGACTATCCAATACTGTTTCTAGCTCTAGACAATAGATAATAATAGCAATAATCATAAGTATAGCATGCTAGGAGCATTCCATCACTTTCTAGGCACTTTAACTATGCTGGAATACAAAAGCACATAGCCCAGCCAAAGCATATGCTTCTAGCAGTCTTCACGCTTTCAGAAAGACTACATTTTTTCGGGTCTGCAGGTCTATAAACAACATAGTGACAAAAACCGAGTATGAGCTATACCCTAGAATTTGAAAGTGTATTTGAAATGTCATGCCAAACAGCCAACAGATGGCAATTCTAATTTACCACGGGTAGACAAACTGCATGACCATGGACATTATATTATGCAGGAGGTAGATCGATACTGGCAGCACCAATTACAACAAAAAGCTAAACTACCACACCGGTCACAAGTCAGACTTGGAAATAAAGGCAACGTGATCTAGTAATGTGCTTGGTAATATACAATAAGAATGGCGAGTAAATGTTGTTAGGCAAGCCGACACAGTAGGGTCTCTAAAAAAAACCTGGAAGCCAAGTGACTGCAGCTAACCTGACGGCCATGCAGTCGATTCTCGTACTGAACGATTTGAACAGGATACCACTTAACATAACACTGCCGAGGCAACATCGACACACTTTAGGTTTACCTAGATAGAAACCGCACTTTCACGATCAGCAGTAGCATCTGTCGGTAAGGTAAGGTAACTCTACTATCAGCCCTCCAGAAGGAAGAACTGACTTGACTTCAGCAGCAACTGACAAGCTCTCGAGACCTGCCACAAGCAAAAGCATACCAGCATCTCGAGATACAGGCTCTTCTCCTGACTTAGCACGGTCAACGGTATAGGCCTCTCACCTGACCATGTAGTCGTCCTGCAGCAGTAGACCGAGAGTCTGCAGCCCTGCTTCGACCAGCTGCCGATTCTCACTCATCACATCCTCGAGGATGACGGCCGTTTTCGACGACAAATTCTTGCACGTGTTGCGAAGAGTCGGTTCATTTTTTTGATCTTTAGCAAGTCTACGGGGTGATAAACGGAGCAGTTACCCGTAAGGTGAAGTGGTGAACAGACGATACTTAACAACCGTGAACATGTCGAAGGCAAATTGCGTGCAAGGCGTATGAGGCTGGCATACCCGATTATCTTCTCATATGCCTTAACTCTGTTGACAGCAGGCTGAGAAGCCGACGGTAGGTCCAGTGAGTCACTATCGGTATTCGAGACCATTGTAACCAAGAAAAAACACTACAAACAGAAAAACGCTGATGAAAAGCAGGGCTTGTATTATTTCATGTGGCCCGGAAAGTACCACACCGGTAATGTGTCATTCACAGCAGGTAAAACTAATCAAGTTAAGGATACATACGCAGCGACAGCGCTGACAACAAACAGGTGCAACCAGAGACCAATTAAGCGACGGCGCAAGAACGGTGTCTATAAGGTCGTGTGCGATCTAGAAAAAAAAACACGATACCCACCCTCAGCCACAAAAAACTCAGACCTCGTTGACTTATAGGCTTCAATAATGTGGCGGAATGCCTTCTCGCCGTCGACAGCACTCAACGAGTAATCCACATTACAAGCGCGGTCGACAGAGCGGGAATTGCCTGGCGCGCCAATTGGTCACGTGAACGTGAGAGCTCGCTTCCGCTGAGATCCCATGCGTCCGCCTGAGTTCGCCATGCCTAGGCAGCACGAGTCATCTCGTTTGTCTATGTCAGTATCTTATCAGACACTACCGGCTTGTCGTGCACTATGGTGCAGCATGAGCCACGAAAATTTTTGAGCCGCTGCCGCCGCAGTGGTGAAACCCTATGTTCCTCTTGTAAAGTAAAGTAGAAGCGATGTATCCCTATACCGGGCGGCCAGATGCATTGACGTACTTTCCCGGGACCTAGCGAACGCCTAGGAGGTTCTCGTATTTGGAATGATTACTTAGCAGAATATATTACTTTCTTGCATGCTAAAGTACTTTTAAATGAGAATTTTGGGTTTATGGGCACGATTTTCCAAAAAAACAGCTTATGGATGGCCACCGCTGCACCTGAATCTGTCTTCACCCAGGCTACCCTTCACGCCTCTTTTAAGGGTCGGTCGGGTTAAACCACCCTCGAAGTCTGACTTTAGAAGTATTCAATCTGTGAGCAACTGACAGGTTTCAATTTGCACACGAATTTCAAAATAATATCACATCCATAACGGTAGTGCTATGTCAGCCCAGGGCCTTGATGATAGGAATGTTCCCTTTTACGACATCGTCGAATTTTTCCCCAACCTCGGTTTCACCTTCGGTTGGAAAAAAATTACCCGATATCGTAAAAGGGAATATTCCTATCATCACTAAATTCAAATCAACATCAAACACTAAAATGTTGTCATATGATTTTTTATACTTTTTTTCTGCTAATGTCTAGCATTCAATCAACAATGCCTCTAGCATAATTTTTTATCTTATTCAAACTTGATGGATTGTTTACTTTATCTTTTAAGAAATCAGTTGCAAATGAATCGTCTAACATTCCACCAATACCTAAACCCAATTTTGCTTTTGCCGGCATGATAGCAGCCACTGTTTTAGCGTCTTCCCTAACATAAGCAGGCTGCCTAGGATCAAGAGCAATACGGGCAGCACTTTCAGCAAGAACAAGGTCTGACAGATTCCGTATTTCTGTTCTTCTTGGTTCTGGCATTCCACCAGTCTCTGTATATGTATGATCATGGATAAGTGCACGATTATCAAGATCATTAACGCCTTGGTAGCCTTATTCCATTCTTTGAGCGAATTTAGTTCCCGGACCCACATAACTAAATCTATTAGTATTATTAAAACTTCCGTCTGGAACAAATTCTGATTTTACTCCTGTTGGCAACTTTAAGTGAAACTCTCTTCTTCCAGATATCTTATTTATTATATCTACAATACCAGAACCATACTTTCTATTTGCCTTTAACTGTTTAAGACTCAAATTTAACTGCATTCCTACTCCTTTAGCCTTATACTTTTCTATTCTTCTTTTTTGAGTATCAGTTACAAGAATAGATTTAGTACCACTTAAATCAGCATGTTTTAATCTTATGGAAATAGGTTCCTTAGATTTATGAATAAGATCAATTTGGTGATCAGATAGATCAAGTTTAACTTCACTATACATTCTATATAATTATATTAAACATTTATAAAACTATGT
The DNA here is from genome assembly GCA_009760855.2 of Cristatella mucedo. NCBI lineage: Eukaryota > Metazoa > Bryozoa > Phylactolaemata > Cristatellidae > Cristatella > Cristatella mucedo. Next base: position 2,640,433 of record WPIO01000030.1, on the reverse strand, counting down.
ATACATGGATCAAGATGAACTAAGAGATAGAGTTCTTGAATTATTTGATTACAATGCCCTTACAGGAAAATTTATATATAAAATTAGAAGACAAAGAATAAAAGTTGGATCGGAGGCTGGTTCAATAAATAATTGTGGATACAGACAAATAATGGTTGGTGGGAAATTATACTACGCTCATAGATTGGTGTGGTTGATAATGACTGGTAAACTACCTTTGGATGAGATTGATCACATTGATAATGACAGACAGAATAATCGTTTCGAGAATTTACGTGAAGCAACTCGTTCAGAAAATATGAGAAACAAACCAAAAGTAAAAGGTTTATCATCTAATTTTATTGGTGTTAGTTTTAATAAAAAAAGTAAACAAATACGTTGCCTATATACGAATAGATGGAGAAATGAAACACCTTGGATACTTTAATGATGAAGAAGCAGCTGCTTACGCTCGGGATAATGTAGTAATACGTTTGAATATTGAGTTTGCTAAACTTAATTTTAATTATACATTAACAGAAGATAATAAAATAGTTCGCTACACTGACTATTAGTTCTTACATCTTCGTTTGAGATCATCTCTAAGTTTAATCATTTCGTTATATATTTCCTCTTGACTCTTACCCTGTGCAAAAAGATTACTCAGTAGCATCGCACTCTCAGCTTTATAGTCACACGTTTTACGACCACCAACAGTAGAAGCTTCTACTTTTTTATGTCTCTTTTTAAATCTTCACTATAATTAACACTTCCTTTCTCTACAAGCTCTCTTCCCTTATTAAGATAAGTCAATCTGTTTTTGACTTCTGAATTCTGTACTTTATCACTTAGATCTATATCCACACCTTTTTCAAGTAGTTCTATCATGTTTTTCAAGTCTAGAATAGCATTATTTAATCTTTCTTTTTGGAGTGTCAAAGCACTCATTCTCTCTTCATGAGTATTCATTTTAGGCGCTCTAGCGGTATACATTGTTTCATCTACTATTTTTTTTATCAATCCTGCAACTGCTACAGTTATTGAAACTGCTAAACCAACAGTTCCTATTACACTTGCTATGCTAGCGATGATGGCTGGAATAGCAGGTAAAAAGCCTCCTCTCATTTCAAGGAAGTTCTTTTTCCAAGCTATTGGATCAAGTTGGATTGCATTCCAAGAAACTTCTTCTCCAAAAGTATCAGATAAAAACTTACTAGGATTTAAATACCAATCACTGTTTGCTTCCTCAGCTTCTAATAATATCTCATTAATGTAGAAACCTACTTCCAAACTTGCAACCATCTTTGAGAGTCCTTCTTTTTTATCTGACATTGTTTTCCAGAAGACTTGTCCACACTTTCCAGAAGATATATCATCAACAATTTCTTTTATAAACAAACCAAGATCTACTATTCCTGTTACTCCTGATAGAAATCCTCCTAGAGCTTTTGTAGCTGTTCCAATGACCTTGAAAGATTGTAATACTTTTGGAACGATCTTTGCGATCTTGTTTGAGGCTTGTAAGGACAGCTTCATAGCAACTTTAGGTACTATTTTTATAACTGCTGTCGAACCTACTTCAGTTGCTGTTGTAATACCTGAAACAACTTCCTTAGTTGTATCTACTCCTTCTTTTATACTATCGACACCTTTTCCTTTTTTATTCTTCATTTATTATAAGTGAATGGAAAAAGTTAGAAAGATTAATGGTTCTATTTACAGTGATCTTAACGCTAACGGAAATAGAGTAACCAACTTAGCATACCCTATTAATGCTGGTGATGCAATAAATTTGAGCTATGGTTTAAGTTCAAACTTTGGAGGAAGTGTTGCTACAAATGTTATAGGTGACTTAGCAACCGTTTCAAGTATGTCTGGGTTTCTTTCAAAAACTAATGGAAAGATGATGTCGCAGTTGAATTGTAAGAATGTTTTTGGTATATCAGGAAACTCTGCCGATGGAACTGTATACAGTGATTTAAGACCTTATAAAGTGATTAACTATGGACTCTTAAAAAATATGACACAAGTGTTTCAAGGTAAAGCAACTGCAAGTATGAATATGGGAAATAAGAATATTACTAACTTAAAAGACTCTGATACTGTAACAAAACAATATGTAGATAATAATAAACAAATATCGTCTAGGTATTTTGGAGCAGGCTCTGGTACTTATCCATCTATATTTTATCTTGATATTCTTGGTTTAAGTATTACAGCTAATGGTAGTACAGGAGATAAATTTCAACTGCAACAACTCACACCAAGTGATAAGCCTATTGTAGCAACCACTGGAGATGTTGTTGCGTACATGATTAATCTTAAAACATTCTTTCCCGGTGTACTACCCAACTTTAAAATGGTAAGTGGTATTATGTTTGCAACCGACAAAACAAAGTCTTACGTACAGTTATCTACTGATAATACTTATGGAGTTAGTGGTACTCTAGTTTTAATAATTAACACAGATGGAACGTGTAGATATGCTTTGATAAATTTACTGTTGCAAGTGGAATAACTTACATTGATTTTCTTTTTACTATTATATAGAAATGTTTAGACCTAAAAGAAGAGGAATTGGTATAACAAATTACATTAAAAAAAGTGGTGATGTACTTACAGGTAGTTTAAGTATGAATGGAAATTTAATAAAAGATTTAGGTGATCCTGTTGATCTTGGAGATGCTGTAAAAAGAAAGTATATGATACCAATTTCGTTACAAAAGTATCGAGAGGAACTACTGCCGATGAAGATATCGATATGAAAAACTATAAATTGATAGAACTAGCAAACCCTATAAACCCTAGTGATGCTGCAACTAAAGACTATGCAGATAGTAAATTATCAAAGACTGGTGGAACTATCAACGGAACACTAACCGTAAATGGAAATGTATGTGTTGTAGGGCCTCCTACTTCTGATAATGATATTCCAAATAAATCGTATATGGACTCTAACTTCCTTAAACTAACAGATGGAACTCTTAATGGAAATTTAGATATGAATGGATACTCTATCTTCTTAGAAAATGATCCTGTTAATCCTACTGATGGTGTAAACTTTAGCTATCTAAACAGAATATCAGACGGAAATATTACTATAATACGTTTTAGAGCAATAGTAGATGGGTCTTTAACTACGGATTTATATGGAAAAACAATTAATGGTCGTTGGATCTCTACTTTAACCGATACTATCACACCAAGAGATTTGCTTGTTGTTACAACATTATATGAGTATTCACCTGAAAAAAAGGTATACTACAACCCCTTCCAGAAACATTAGTTCCATTACAAGATCAGTTATACGGTGGTTATGTGCTTGATGCAAATAAAAAACTTGTTCAATCGTCAACTTTTATATCTGGTTCAAACTTATTTGATAAAGAATAAAATATCTTTGTTTATATAGCAACAACGTAAAAATGCTTAGCAGAAGATTATTAGAAATGAATGGAACTCTAAATCTTGGTAAAAATAGAATAGAAAATGTTGGTTCTACTATTAGTGAATTAGACGCTGTAAGTAAAACCTTTTCAGATAATAATTATATTAGAAAAGACCCTGCTGACATTGTAAGAGGAGATTTATCTGCTAAGTCAAAAAAATATGTAAATGTGCGTTATCCAGAGAATGGAAACGATTTATCTACAAAGCAGTATCTTGATACAAAGGTTGGAACAGAAGGAGGACAAGTAATAGATGGAACTCTAGAGGTAGATAGATTAATTGGTAATAACACAACTGATTGTTCATACACAAGAGAAAGAGCTTATACATCATTTTTAAGAACTAATAGACTTTTTAATCATGAGTCATTAATAGTAGAAGGACAAATAGGAACAAAAAGTGTTATTAACTTATCTAACAACACTACTGACGCAACCTTAGCAAAACTATCTGACATTAACTTAAAAAAGCCACTATACTCAAAGATAACACTAAAAATAAGAGATATCAATAGAATAAATAATGATAATACTAAAATTGTTAATGATGATGCTTATTATAATGTTTATGGAAGAACAGCAGAAAATAATTCATTTGTTCTAAAAGACGATAATGCAACTAGAATACCTTATAGAACTATTACATCAACAATATCAGTAACAGTGGAAAAGTTGTCTGAAGAATATGATAATTTAATTACTAACTGCTACCATAGGTTCTACTCACCAAACTTTCTTCCTTCTAATTTACTTAATATACCTTATTCAGGAGTTGAGGGTGATTATATGTTGACTTTAAGTAATTCTATAAAAAACCTTGCTATCGTTGAAGAAAGTAATAAAAAAGTAATAACATTCGATCTTAGTTATCCTGTACTAAGTTACGCAGGATTTAGAACACCTAGTCCTTTAGATGTTATTGAGATTAGTTTAGTTAAACAAGTTAGAATACAGTACTATTAAAAAAATTAACTAACCTAACTAATTTTTATTTTTGTTTTTTATTTTTTAATAATCTAATAATCAGCAGGATTGAACTCTCCTCGTTTTACAGAATCATAGACTTTAACTTGATCAAGTTTCAATCTAATATTAGGTCTTTCTTCAGAGTTGTAAGATTCTTTAGTAACATAACTTCCATCGAGAACTCCAGTAATAGAAAAGTCACTTCCAAATTTATGAAATACATCAGCAATAGAACTGAACTTCAACTGTTTATTTTTTTGATCAAAGAATATACTTGGCTTGATACCAAAATCAATTCCAACTTCAATTGTAGACCTTTTACTAAAGTCATATCCCTTGAAATCAAGTTTCTTACTAGACCTTTCTGCAATGTCTTTAATAGATGGCATAATGTCTTCAGTGATGTATGACCACATGTAATATTGCTTAGAATCTTTTGAAGTCATCTCTTCAATGTGAACTCGAGCCGGTTTTCCTTTTGGAATTATGACTGAAGCGTTTTCAAGAACTACGAATTTCTTATTTTGGATTTCCATTTCTATAAAGGGTAAATAATTTGTTTAAATCAAATCAATAATTCCATCGTTGTTCCAAAATCAGTCAATTCCATTAGTTTTAAGAAGATTAGACACCTTCTTCCACAATCTTTTTGATTGAACTTTTGCAATTGAAATGTTTGAAAAGATGGTATACCACCGAAGTAACGTATTACCTCTGGCATTGGTGGTGCTCCAAAAGAATCAAAGTAAAAACACTTAGGTCCTTCTTTCTTTAATGCAACCCAGTGATATATTGCAAGGTCTGACTTTCCAGTGTTACAAATAAGACATTCATTCTCTAAAGGCTTTGTTAGTTCATCTCTTGCAAAGACACCTCTAAAGTTTTTTATATCTAATTCTTTTATATAGATTATTTTATTTCTATATCTGTCAAAGCTGATGATTTTACTTTTTTTTTAGTTTATCTATCGCGCTTTTAATCTCACCAATTATTTGTTGTTCACTTGCTCCTCTTCCAATCCTTCTTCCTTGAGATAAAGATCCTTCACCAACACTTCTTCCAATCCTTCTTCCTTGAGATAAAGATCCTTCACCAACAGCAGCTGGAACAGCAACTGGAACAGGAGTACTTCTTAGTTTAACAAACTTTGATTTCTTTTTTCTACAGATTGTAAAATTCATTTTATCATTCCTCTCATTCCTTTTGTGCTATCCACCTCAACATACTCCTCATGGATTGTGTCAGTCGACTTTTTACACTTCATACAATAAATCTCCATATACAAATATAATTTTTTTAATATAGAATGTCTTTGAAAGTTAAGCCTTATGACTTTGGACAGGATACTGCTACAGGTCATGAAGAACCATTACCTAAAATACCTATTAGAGCGTTAGTTTTAGGTCCTAGTGGGTGTGGTAAGACACAATTAATAATGAATTGGATATTTTCATTAAAATTAAAGTATGATGCTTGTACTATTATTGCAACAAGTTTAGATCAACCAATGTATCGTGGATTTATAAGTATGACAAAAGAAAACCCTGCATTTGTTTGGGTTGGTGGAGTAGATGAAATGCCAGATGTTGATTCATATAAGAAATGTAGAAATGTTGTTGTGTTAGATGATGTTATAAATGAAGATCAAAGTACTATATCAGATTATTTTACTAGAGGAAGGCATAAAAAAATGAATATATTTTATCTTTCCCAAGGATTTACGAAATTTTCCTAAAAGAACTATAAGAAACAATGTAAACTTTATAATAATATTCAAACAAAACAATAACGATATAGAATATATACGTCGTTCATATGTTGGTGATATAGATGTAAAACAATTTAAAGATTGGGTTGATTCTTGTACAAGGGAAGAATTTGCTTATTGTGTTATTGATCTAACTAAGACTGAAAGAAAAGGAAGATTTTTGTCTGTTGATGAAGAAGGAAAACAACTAATAACTATTTTCAATAGTTAATAGGAAAGGAATGATTAAAGGAAAGTTGTTTCAAAATAAAAATAGAAATTATGAATATAGTGTTCAAGAAGCTCTTGATTTAGAAAACTTATATAGTAATTTGGACAAGTTAAATGTTGCAACCATACTTAACAACGGTCAAGAAATGGCAAGAATAGAAGCTGAGATTGCTGCTAGAGATCAGATAGAACATAAACTAAATGAACGTGCTTTAGAGCATTCAAAAAATGATTCAGGTGGTGTTGATTTTAATAAACTTAGACTAATGAGACCTAAACTTGCAATTCAAATGGAGACCAATAAACAAATTGAAAAAGCGATACAGCCTAAACCTAAAGAGCCTCAAGATGTTTCTTTAGTTTTGAAAAAAGCAATTGCTGATATTACATCTGGAAAATAAAAAAAGCAATAACAAGAGTAAATAAGGCAAAGAGTTATGCAGCTAATCCAGAAATAAAAGAAATTATTGATGGCGGTCAAAAGGCAGTGGCAGAAAGTCTTAACATTAATCCATCTACTGGTACTCCAAAGATTAAGAAAGGAGGTATAAAAGAAGTTGAAACAAGTACACCAAAGAAAAAAGGAAAGGAAAAAGGAAAAACTGCTTTACCAACTGTAAGTGTTATAGAACCTTATGCAAGTACCCCAAAGAAAAAATAAAACTGACCAATGTAAGTGTTATAGAACTGATGCAAGTACACCAAATAGAAAAAGAGGGCAAGTGTACCAATTGTAACCTGATGCAAGTGCTATAGAACCTGCTATAGAACCTAACACACCAATTTACAACTGCGATATAAGACAGTCTTCCTGAAATCACATTTTCAAATGACCCACTTGTTATTGGAGAAGAATTAATTGAACTTACTAGAAAAAAATCTGCTGGTAAAATGAAAACTGAGATGAAAGAATATATAAAAGGAATTACAGAGAGTAATACAAAGAATGAGTAAAAAAGAACAAAGTATTTTTAATTATATATTAGGACTACAATATTTAAATGTGGGAGAAGGATTAAAGGTTGTTCCAATGTTTGTTAAGAGTGATAAAGAAGTATTTAGTAAGATTGATTTATGGTTGAGAGAGCTTGCTGCTGGAAATAAAGGAGTTGTAAACTCAATAAGTGATGCTGTAGACTTTTTAGCTAGATCTAGGAAAGCACCAAAGTCTTACGTTGCAAAAATAAATAATCTATTATTTAATATATAGAAAATGAGTGATCTTTTAGGTATTACAAAAAACATACTTAAGAATGTTGAAGTTATTAGAAAAAGTAGTAAAGTAAGTAAGGAAGGTTATGTGTTCAATATTATTGGAAATTCTAATCCACTTGGTCTACATATTAATACTCCTATTTTATTGAGAAACAAAAACCTAAAAGTTTGTTTTAGGAAGTTTGTTGGAATCAATTCCATAAAAAATATAACTACTTCTAATAATACTTTTGTTTATAGAAGTGCTGGCGGTTCAGAACAAACTGTAACTATAGAACCAGGAATTTATACAGTTGATAGTGATGACTTAAACACTGGTATTGTTGATAGGATTAATAATTATATTACTCAAACAGGGTCTACAACTGATAAGTTTACAGTTGGTGTTGATACTGGTACTGCACACTCATGGATTACTATGCCTGTTGGGTGGAGTTTTATTGCAAGTAAATCATCTATTTCTAAAGTGCTTGGATTTACTAAACCTGCTTATACAACAGATAGCAAGTTTTTAGAGTCATATCCAAATATTATACCCGCTGTTTGTACTCCAAACAAAAAGTTCTATTCAGAAGAGCAGGTAAGTATTGCAGATGTAAAACTTGTTCTTGTTAATTGTAATCTAGTTGCTCCTGGAACAAGTTTTATAAATGGAATTGAAACACAAGCTTTAAGAAGTTTTGGATTTGACTTTTATCCATGGGATACAATGAATGGGATACAATGGTGTATGAACCTAATACTCCTGAATACCACAATGTTTCTACTGAAGTTATTAGTGATATAACTATTAAAATTACTGATCAAAACTTGAAGTTGTTAGATTTTGGCGGTGAACACATTGCTGTTGTTATAGAAATTATAGAAATATAATATAAGGAAAATGGCTATAAGATTAACGGGCACATTTTCTTCAGATTATAAAACATTATGTCCTCCAATTAATTTAGGAGAAAAATCTGGATACAATGAAGTTGGCTTGAGAAGGATAGAATTTACGTATGTAAATAGAACTATATCAAATGTCTTTAGGGGTGTAAATGATAGACTTTGGCTTAAGTTTTCTCTTGGAGATGTTGGTAATCCTCAATTTATTGAAATTGATTTTGGAAAAGAAGCAAATGGTACTCCTAAAACTTCAGGAACTTATGACAGTAATAAGATTGTTCTTGCTTTAAACACAGCTTTAGCACTTAAAAAAAGCTTCCTGCCCCTAATCCAGATGGCTCTCCCGGTGCTGGTGCTCCTACACCAGCACTATATAATGGAAGAACTGGAAATGGAATACAATTTAGTGTTGATACAGATGATAAAATAGTTATGCAAGTAGCTGGGGATAGTGTTGTTTTTCTTGGAGCCAACTCTTTCATTGAAAAAAAACCTGAGTTTTATAGTATTGGAGATACTCTTGGTTTTAACTCAAATGAACAGGGAACGTTTGATAAAGACATGGTTGGAGGAACAGTATATGAAGCAGTAGAAAAAGCTATGTATTTTGCTGGAACTTATAAAGCGTGGAACAAAATGATTCAACCCGATAATACTGGTGTAAAATGGATAAGCGTTGATTGTGATTTGGTTGATCCAGAACTTAATTATATAGAGAAAAGAAAAGGGTTTTCAGAACAGTCAGGATCTCTATATCTCATCGACACCGATGATATTGCTCCGGGTCAAAAAGTTGATTTACATATTCCAAATGTAATGTACTTACCTACAAGGAGTGATATATCTCAATTGGCTGGTTTTAGACTTACATTAACAGATCAAAATGGAAATAGGATTAATACAATTACAGATGTTGTATCTACAATAGTTATTAGAAAAGGTAAAACAAGTATAGAAAATAGTATAGAAAACAATTAAAACAAGTATAGAAAATAGTATGGAAACAAGTATAGAAAAGAGTATAGAAAAAATTAAAACAATTATAGAAAAAAATAAAATATATATAGAAAATGAAGATTAGGTTAACAGGAGCTTCCGATATAGACTATAAAACTAACTGCCCATCGATAATGCTTGGTCCTAAATCTGGGTATGAAAAAGTTGGGTTACGAAGGATAGAGTTTACTTACACATATAAAAGCATTGTAAAAATTGTTGCTCTTGAAAACGATATGCTTTGGTTTAAAACTAGTCCTTCATCGGCTAATAACTTTTCCATTTCTGTTCCTCCAGGTTATTATGATAGTATTAGACTTGTTGAAGCATTAAATAGAGGATTAGATTCTGCATTATCACTTTACAATCCTTCACGAAGAGGTAGTACTGGAATTATTTTTAGTGTTGGTGATGGTGATAAAATAGTTATGAAAGTAGTGGGTGAATACATTGTTTTACTAGCAAGTGATATCCCCGGCGTTATTAATAACATTGGGGATACCCTTGGTTTTAATACAAAAGAACAAAGAATATACGCACCTGATTACGATTATGGTGATGGAAGAGAAGAAGATAAAAAAGATGAAAAATCACATTACTTCGCCGGAACATACACAGCATGGAATAAAATGAAATCCTCTAATTTCAATGACATTGAATGGATCAGTGTTGATTGTGACTTAGTTAATCCAGAACCTAATTATATAGAGAAAAGAAAAGGGGTTTAAAAACAATCAAGATCTTTATATATTATCGGTGTAAAAGATATTTCACCATGTGAAAAAGTTGATCTCCATATTCCAAATGTAATGTATCTGCCAACAAGGGGTGATATAGAATCATTGAGTAGTTTTATGATTACTTTAACAGATCAAAATGGAAATAGACTCAATGTAATTAAAGATGTTATAGCTACAATAGAAATTTCAAAGTAGTATAGGAAGATGGGGAGCTATATAAGGACTGGTCATGGAAATATGAGAGGAAAGTATCATGGGTCTGGAGTTTTAGATAAAGTACTCGACGCTGTTGGGAAAGTAACACCTGTTTTAACCGGATTAACTGGGCTTAGTATGAACATTGCCAACAAAGGAATTGAAATGCATCAAGCAAGGAAACTTACTGAACTACAAACTAAAAAGGAAAAGATAGATCAAGAATACGCTAATAAACGAAGAGAACTTGATAATAAACTTGAAGAAGAAAGGAGAAAGAAAGAACAAGAGTATGAAATTGAGAAACGAAAAAAAGAAGAAGATTATGATAGAAAGATAAAAGAAATGGATTTAGAGATTAAACGTGCAATGCTTGAGAAACTTAAACCAAAAACTGAAAAAAGTCGTAAAGTAAAAATGGAAGAAAAATTAGAAGACGATTCAGAAGCTCTTAAAGAAAATGATCCAAAAACATATAAAGAAGTTGAGAAAGCAATAAAATCAATTATACCTACTGGAGAGAGAACAAGACCTGATGGGTATGGTGGAAGTGTGAGAGAGAAAATTGGGCGTGGATTAAATTCTCAAAAACTAAAAAATTAGTTTTTTATATAGAGAAAGAATGACGAGCGCAGATCCAAACACTATACTTGAACTTGAAGATCCAGAGTTTCCTGATTATAAAATCAGTCAGTATCAGTTCAGGGAATTTATAAAGAATAATGGATTTGAAACTAATACAACTGCTGATAAACCAGTCACATTCAATATTCCAGCAAATATTCAAACATCTTATGTTTAGTCAGATGGCTATATTCAACTAGAAGGACAGTTCCTAGTTCAAACAACCCCCAATGGTACTTATGCACCACCCAATCGTAACCTTGCTGCAGGATTAGTTAACAACGCTGGAGCTTGGGTGTTTAATACAATGAGAGTTAGGCTTGGTGGTGAAGAGGTTGAAAATGTGCAACAAAATACAGGAGTTGTTTCAACAATTATGGGACATCTATGTTATCCTAGTGAGTATAGTAGAACTGAGGGTGGTGCAACTGGGTGGAAAAAAGATGAAGCAAGCTCATTTGATGATATGTTTACCGTTGCTAATGCTGCTACAACAAATACTAAACTATTTCCATATCTAAGTCCTAATGCATCCACAGCTACTACTTCAAACATAGGATTTTTTTATCGAAGAGGTTTATCTAATGTTCTTGCGGATAATGTGGGTACATTCAATATTTCACTCCCATTATCAAGAATCTCTGGATTTTGTGCTGATATGAATAAGAATATTTTCAATACTCAATTTACTCTTGAACTAACTAGGGTTAATGGAAATGATTTTAATGCTATTATGACGGGGATAAGTGGTGCTGCTGCGGATAATAATGTTAATGTAATTCAAACTAGAACAACAGCTAACGCTGCTGGAAATGGTTCTTGGAATGTATTTAAAATTAATATGTCAAAAATAAGACTATTTGTTCCATGTTTAGTTCCTAAAGTGAGCATTCAAAAATCACTTGCTGATATTTCGAGTGAAAGTTCAAAGAAACTTAGACTAAATTATAGAGTTAGACGATATGAAACCGTTAGCATATCAAATTACAATTCAAATCTTAGATTTACAAAGTCAATGACTGTACAGAATGAACTTGATAAAGTTAGGTGGTTAATTGTTGCAGCTCAAAACCAAAATAAATATAATAGCTACACTGGAAACCCCTGCACTTTCAATCATTGTGATATTAAAGGTGTCTCAGCAACTGCTAATGGATCAAAACATTATCCAGCGGTTCTAAGAACTGGCTATCCAAAAGACACCAAATGTTCAACTTCTTATCTTGATTTTATTTCATTTAGGAAACAGTTCCTCGGATCAAATGAACTAAATGTACCTGTTGGTGTTACCTTTCCGGAATGGTTAACTCTTTATCCTATTCATGCTATCGATCTACAATATAATGATAAACCTATTAGATCAGGAACAAAACTTTATGTACATATTGACTTCAATTCTACAATACCCGGTGCTAGTGCTGCTATTCCAGCTAATGGAAATATACCAGCGAAACCTGCAATTACGGCTGCTGATGCACCTATGATTATGATTCATTATATCCTTATCTGTGAGAACACTTAGGAATTAACAACTACTGGAAATTGAAGTCCCTTTGTTTGTAGTAGAGGAAGGTCTCTTTACAATCCATTAGATATTTAAGAAATATAATAACTAAATATAATGTAAAAACAAATTTTATTCAATGGTCTGATGAATGGAAAAGTTCTATGAAGTTAAATATTGGTGGATCGGAAGTGTATTCGGTTTTAGGAAATTATATTATATTTGGCTCTCAAATTGAATGTGACATTGAATTAATTTCAAATAGAAAACTGAAAAAATAAATCGCCAACTCTCAACCTGTGAGATTCCCACACATGTTATTTGGTAAAGTATTTGAGCCAATAGGAGCTACATTTCTAGAAATAAAGTTGAATAGAAGTATTGAGAATTCAAATGAATGTTTTACTAGTGACGGAGTTTATCGTTATTCTCCAGATGGAATTGTTAATCAAGATACTCTAATAGAAATAAAATGCTTATGGAGTAGAACTATTGAAAAAGATTTTATTCCAAAACAATATATTGCACAGTGCCTACTTGGTTTACACGTCTTAAAGCTTAGCAGATGTTTTTATAGTGAATTTGAAATATTCGTTCCAGGTTTGAATTGCTATGATGTACCTAAAGACTATGTTGCTGCAGGAACAGTTAGAATTCCAACAACTTATGAATTTGATATACCAATACGTGAACCTCTTTTTATGTTTTTACTTAAAGATGAAAAGTACTTTGAATTTGATATAATTTCTGAATATGGTCGTTTTAACAATAAAAAACTTTTGGTTATGATATCAAATATTGCATAAAAAGTAAAGATACAAGTAGTTGAAGAAGAAGATCCACTTAGATTTTTAAGAATTATTCCAATGGTTAAAGAAGTGTTAAAGAGATCTAAAATATTAATAAATAATTATATAGATGAACAAAAAGTTTCACAGCGAGGACTATGTATCGAAGAATAATGGATTCATTCTTTCTGATCTTGATGCAAATGGAAATAGAATTATAAACTTAGCCGATCCTGTAAATGACTATGACGCTGTTACAAAGGCCTACGCCGAAGCTAACTTTGTCGTTAATACAGGAATAACAATGAATCTTGGTGGAAAACGTATTACAAATCTAGGAGCAGGCGTTAATCCTACCGATGGAGTAAATATTAGTCAAGTAAATAATTATGTTAAGAAGACTGGAGATACAAACATTAGATGCTAGGAGATTTAGACATGAATGGAAAAGCTATAACATCTACTTATTGGAATTCTGGTGATACTAATCCAGTAGTTTTGAATGATGATTTTTGTGTTACTTATGGTGGTCTAAAAAGAGATGTATTGCTTAAAGCATTTCCTTCAACAACAAATATCAATATGGGTGGATATTCAATAACTAATGTTTCAGAGCATGTCAACCCTTCTGACGTTGCTACAAAGAATTATGTAGATAAAACACTTAAAAAAATAACGGAAGTAATATCAATCTCAATGGACCCTAAAGCATCAAATTCAATTTTAAATCTATCAACCTCATATTCATGGACAAATAAAATGTCTCCACCTATAATGATAATAAATGTTATGGTTGTTGGAGCATCTAATTGTGTATTTCTAAAACCTAATACTGATACAGCAGTAGTATCAGGTGATGTAAGAGCTATAAATACTTCTTCAACAGGTGTTAACTTAAAGTACCGTGTATATTTTTCTAGACTACCTACAGAGTATTACTTTGTTGATAGCACAGGAAAATTAAAGGTAAACCTCTTAGTTAGGTATGTACCCACCTGAGAAGTATAAATGAACTATTAAAACTATTAACTCTTTTAATTTTGTTGCTTTTTGTTTACCTTTAACAACCGGAAATAATTTAAAAATGCAAGAGATGGCTTCATGATCTAAACAATGATGTAAAAAAGTAGAACAACATTGTTTTTTTTAAGTGTTTCTTAACCAGTAAATACAGTTTAGTTGGTTTTTATTTTTTATAATAATTAGAATTTATGTTGCAGTAGGAACAGATTATACAATGGTTGTTGCGAAAAAGGTTAGAATCAAATTCAGTTTCTTCCATATCTTTATCACACATACAACAACGTACTTCATATATCTGTTTTGGTTTTTTTATTTTTGGTTTACAATGTGGATGACCTGTTTCAAGGTATTCAACTTCACTAAACATGCTTAAGCATGTATCACAAAATATTTCCATTCTCTATAGAATGTCGTTCTTAACTCTAAATGAAAGAAAAAAAGAAAGTTAATTCAATCCTAACTCAGATATAAGCCAAGTATTCAAGCCAAGACCTTATAAAATTCCACAGGGTTTCATTAATATTGTTGAGCCTAATGAAAATCATCAAGCAGACATTTTGTATATGCCTAATGATTCTGGATATAAATATGCTTTGAGTGTTATTGATGTTGCTAGTAGATATAAAGAATCAAGACCTCTTAAAACAAAGTCTTCTAAAGAAGTAACAAAAGCGTTGCACTTGTTGAAAGAATGAATCGAACAGTTGCTGAGAGAGCATTCATTGCTCAGTATGAAAAAGAATTAGAAAGTATTAACAAAGGAGATTATTATAGAAATAAAGAGTGGATCGATAATCTACAAAAGATCATTAAGTATCTAAATAATACTGTTACAAGAATGATTGGTGAAAAACCTGCAAAGGCGATAAAAAAAGAAAAGGTAGGACTAAAAAAACCAAAAAATTATGGGGAAAAGCTATTAGAACTTATCACACCCGTTAGGTATTTATTAGAACCGGGTGAGGGTGAAGATGAAAAAAGAAGAAGAGCTACAGACCCAATATGGAGTTTAACTAAACATAATATTGTTAGAATAATGGTATTAAGAGAACAACCAGCTAGATATTTCGTAAATGATGTTAAGAGAAGTTTTGTTAGAGAGGAGTTACAAGTTATTAACCAAGATTAATTTCAGTTTGTGAGTTTCCTAGTACAAGCCCTTCAAATTCTTCTTTTGTAATCTCATCATCAGATAAAGCGTTAGTAATCTTTGAGATAATTTGATAATTAGAACTTAAAGCATTCCTTTTACGTTTGTCTATTTCTGTAAGCACACCTTCAACTGACACAAGCATTACTGATAGGGCTGAAAAGAAAGTTACAGCATGGGTAATAGATGGCAATACTTGAACATAAGTACTTGAAACAGTTACTCCTAATGCTATTACTATATTTATAAATCTAATTACATATCTAGCTCTTGTTAGTTTTATTAGACACCCCCTAATTTTGTCATTAAACTGAACAGTCTCTTCATATTTCTTTTCAGCGAAATCTTTTCTCAAATCTGGCATTTTTCTATATATTTGTAAATATTTTTTAGATCCACCAATCCATAGTCTCTTCAATCAACTCTTCTGGAGGTTCAAAGTCTTTTCCTTGATCTATTTCTTTTTTTATTTGTTTTTTTAGTTCTATTTTTTTAGAGTAAGCTTCTGATTTAATTTTATTTATTTTTTCTATTTTTAAGTCATTGAGAAACTCTTCAAAGATTGACCCATCTCTAACCTTAGTAAATATGTTAGCGATTTCTGGTTCAGAGTGATTGATTCTTAAAGCCTTGTATTCAATAACTAGTTTAACAGCGTTTAGTAATGTTGATCTAATGTCTTCAATTCTACCCATAGGATATGAACAAATCTTAAAATTTGAATGCTGTTGACCTTGAACTTCATTAAGGCAATCCCTACTCCTTGTTTCAATACCCATTTCTATATAATGTTTATTTTTGTTTTAATTAAATTAATTATGCTGATTGTGCTTCTAGAGCTGCAGCAGTAGCCTTTTGTCTTGCGCTAACACCATCAGATAGGTCAGGAAGAACTGCATAACACTCTTCTTTAACGATTCCAGAGATGTCTGGTTTAACTCCTGAAACACCTGAGATAACCGTTGAGAGTGTTGGAAGTTGAGATGCAATCCATGTTGTATAGCCAGAGATTTCAGAAGGATCATCAAGAAGTGCGTCTACTTTAGATCTAACAGTAGATTCAAGATTTGCTGTTACATCAGTTAAGCCTGCACTTATAATCTTTTGAGCTTCGATATCACATTCATCAAGATATAACTTTTTAACCGAATTGTCAGTCATAACTAAAATATCTGAATCAAGTGTTTGTTGATCGTATGCAGTCATTCTTGACCTAATAAGATAATCAACGTAAGACTTAAGGAGAGTAGCACTAGTAGCAAGATTGGGATCAGTAACGTCGTTCTGCATTTCCTATATAAAAAAAGAAAATTACTTATATGAAAAAGTGATTATTTTTTTGTTTTTACATCATCAAATATTTGATGAAACTTATCAAATGCTGCAGTATATTTTCTTTCTTTCTTTTTCATTTTATCATATGCATCACAAACATCTAAAAGAACCCAAATTTTTGGTGCAGGTAGTTTAAACATATACTTATAAAAATCTGTAGGGATGTATGGTGTGTCATCCTCAAAACCACAAAACTTTTTAGCAATTCTTATAGCATACTCACAACAAAGAATTCTTGAAACTTTTTGATCCATCTTTCTTTCCTATATAAGTTTTTTAAATTTTTTTTCCTCACTAATTTTTTCAACCTCACCACATATTTTAATTTCACATTCTAAAATACTTTCATAATGATTAGCTATCTCTAAAAGTGTGTCAATAAATAATGGGTCTAATTCTTTAAAAACTTGATAAGATTTACAACAAATAGTATCATGAGGAAGACCACCTAGTAATTTTGAACAGAGATTAATTAAATTTGTACGAGCGTTATAATTTTTAATAATCTTTTCAAAATTTTCATCAAAATCCATTTCCTATATAAAGCTAAAGTTTTATTTAATAGAACTAATTAATTTGTACTCCTTGTTTTGTTTTTGGGGTTTTTGATTTTTTTGTGGCTTCTTCAAGCATTTCATTTATCTTACCTCTACAATCCATTAGTTTATCAGAAGCTTCACAGATTTCTATAAGAACTCTAACAAAAGAACTATCTAAATCTGGAATAAGTTTATCAAGAGAGTGTCTAATTATACGTTGATCATTTCCTTTTAGTTTTTGAAGACAGATCTTTACAGCCATATCTCTGGATTGTTCGCAGCTTAGAATTCTAGAGACGTCCATTTCTATATAAGTAGAAATATTTTTTATAACTCATTTTCTTTATTTACATAATCACTTCGAAAAGGGGGATATATCATCAGCTTCAGTGTAAAAAGTAAAGTCATCTTCAGCAGACTCAAACCCAGATTCGGATTCTGATTCTGATTAGGATTCTGATTCTGATTCGGATTCTGATTCGGATTGGGATTCTGATTCTGATTCGGATTCGGATTCGGGTATATAATCAGGATCTTCGGATTCTGTATCTGATATTGACTCCGTATCTGAAATACCTATATCCATAGAGCTTTCTTCAACTTGTAAGAACTCTGGATTTTCGTTTTCCATTTCTATAATAATGAAATTATTTTTGTTAAATACATTTATCACATTGACCTGGATTAGTACCTTCTCTCAAAGCTTTATCAATCTTATAATGTCCATAAGCATAACTACAACGACCACAATGTAGCCAGTAACGTTTTGATTCAAATGGTGATAGTGCAACTTTTTCCATCTCATTAGTAAATAGTTCATGTTTATCTTGAGATATTTTACGAAACTTTCTAATTTGACTTTCACCAAACTTCTCATTTTTTTACCTTTAAAAATTTCTATACTTTCAGTTAAACAACAAACAAATGTGTCATGCCCCATAGTTTTAGTTAAAACTGCTTTTGTTACTCCTTTCGCGGCAGCTTTTCTTTCAGCATCAACGATACTTACAGAGTATAGCTTTGGTCTTAAAGCACAAACTTCTGAAATTACTTTTCCTTCTGCCTCATCCTTAAATTTACCGATTGTATCATCATCAAAATAATCAGGCATTGCTTTCATATCATCGTAAAGATTAGGTGTTTCAACGTTCATAATTAAAGAATCAGTGTCAGTATAGATTAAACTAACCTTGTTTCCATATTTCTGTTTTATAACATCGTAATAAAACTTTTGCATATGTAGCTTTGATAAATCTAGAATTTTACTACCAATAAATATTGGTTTATTTAATTTTGTTTTCGATTGATTCATTTGAAAGACCGTCAAATATTCTCCAAAGTCTCTAAAGTTAACCATATTTGGATCTCTTATTCGTTTATTGAATTTCTTTTTTCCTGCTTCATCAATAGTACTAACTAAATAAGTTTTAACTCTTTTTTCAACATCTTCACAGGTTTTACCATAGAATGAATTCATTATAAGTTTCCAAAGGTTTCTTAAAAACTTTTTACTTGAAATTAATGCTTTCATTTCAGCACACATTTCAATATAAGGTTTAAGCCATCTAGATTGATTAAACTTAAAAAATTTCTTTACATCACAAACCATTCCGTGTGTTAAACAGAATTTTAAATATCTATAATGAAGAAGATAATCCTTTTTTGGATTAAAATCACATATTAACTTTGGAATATTACTTGCTCCTGTTTTGAACTTATTTTGAAAATTTAAATATTCACTACAATGAACAACTCTATTAGAAGCACATAATGGATATTCGTTGTGTAAATCATGATAATACTCTTTAGTTTTTGGATCGTACTCGATATCAACAACAAAGAAGTAACCAGTATCTGATTCATCCTCCAACATAAGAATTCTATCAATGTCCCACCCTTCATTTGAAATTTCAACAATGTTTCCTTGAGGAAGAAGTTCCATCATTGCTGTAGGATATAGACTTGTCGCATCTTGATAAGTTATCCATAATATTGGTTTATCCTTATCATAATCAGGAACTAATGGATTATTTGCCTTAACAAGTCTACTGATAATCTGACATATTCCTCCACGAATAGATTTTTTTAACATGTCATAATTCTCTCTATCAGACAATAACTCAATCTTTACTCCTGAAAACCAGAATACTGCATTCCATGAGAAGTTTGGTGTTGTTACAAAGTTTGCTGGATCTAATTTTAGTTTTGATACCAATCCTTTTCTAAAACTTTCGAAACAATCAGCAAGCAATAAAACGTCTGTTTGAAGATATAAATTATGATATTCTAACATATTTTTACAATCAAACTCTTTCCAAACATCATTTGCTTTTTTATAACTTTCATCGGATATACCAGTCATGTAAGCACTTGAGTAAAAATCATCTTTACTCGGAAGAGATGAAGTGAAAAACTTATCAAAGAGTCCATGAACTCGTAAGGATATTCTCCTTTAGTTGCTAGCATACTAAGGTTTTTATTTGGATAAAGTTCACTTAAAACTTTGTTAGAAATTGGAAAACAATCAATAGTTTTACCCATTGTTGACGCTATAAAATTTAATGAACCAAGCATGAATTGTGCACTATCCTTAAAAACAATATCTTTAACCCTTAACATCATATACTTCTCAAGATTATTAGCTATTGGTTGTGCTTCAACACTAAAATTTTCAAGAGCTTTAACAATTATGTGTGAGTCATACCCTCTAAAGTTGTGAAATATAACCGGGAGTTGCCATCTTCTAAAGTTAACTCCAGCTTTTAAGTTGCAAATATGATGCGCTGGGCCTCTATATTTATTTGTTAGATGACAATGATCATGAACTTTTCTCAAATCACTTACTTTATAATTGAATGGCTCTTTACACATCCAACAGAATAAAGCATTTTCATATTCATCATATTCACTTTCAGTTAAACTATCCATTTTACTTTCTCCAACATGTTCAATCAATGTGCTTTTCAAAAAATCTGATAACTCAAATAATCTTCGAAGAAACTTAACAACACAATCAGATCCAACATTAATAAACCTATCAAAAACTTCCCCCTTCCAATCAACTATGATAAAAGCAGCTGAACATGGTGTGTGTGTTGAAGAATTTTCTTGTTTTTCAATTATACACTCAAAATCGGCATAACAAACGTATGGGCATGTATTAAGATGTTTGAAAGAATCAAACTTAATAAACTTACTATCACCATGTGGCATTAGATAAACAGTGCTTCCAGAGTTCATACTTTCACATATTTCTAAATGGTCATTTGCTTGTTTTTTATTAAAGAATCTATTTAAGCATCTGTGACAATAATACTGTTTTCCTCCAGAGTTTGTTGGTCTACATAATGAACTAAAATTACTAATCAACATATAATGTTCTTTTTTACCTTTAACAACTAGCAAGAGATTTACATGTCTACCTTCTTTTTCATCTGATTTTTTTACAACTCTCAGTGGTGAAACCTTTGATTCTTTATACCCACACGAGTAAACATTTATACTAACATTCATTGCTTTCTCTAATTTATTAACGTCTTTAGCCATTAAAGGACATTCAATCTCATTAAGAAGATTAGAGTGATTATTAGCTAATATTGTTTTTAAGTCGTTTATTTCCACTTATTTCTTTCTACTGGGTTTAGAGATCTTAAAACGCACCACAAAGCGCAAAACTCATCATTAAGATTTTTTAAATTAATTACACACTTTTTCTTAACAAGATATTCAGGTGTTTCAATGTATGTACCACCACTTAAGGGTATGTATTTAGAAATAACAACAGAGAATGAATAATAACCAATAAATAACCATCCAGAACCAACATTTCTTTCTACTAACATCTCAGAATTAGTTCCTAGAGAAAGCATTATTTTTTCATATATTGAGTTAGATGATTCACTATCTATCGTTAACATTGATTTTGATTGTGCTCCTTTTTTTCTATGTCTCCATTATTAAACATTCTCATGTCGAATGATATTTTAAAATGAACTCTAACAAACCTCCATGAACTTCTAACTCTGCTAAGTAATTCATTTGTTTGATATCTAAGAGACTCTTTAAGTGACTCAAAGCCTGCATATGTTCTTTTTGTTTTAAAAGAAAAAGTTAAAGTATTTCCACTACCAGAAATAACAGGTTCTATGAAACCAACTTTGTTTAGTCTTCCTTTTTTCCAACGTATTTTCTACTTGATGGTTTGAAATCAATGTTCATTAACCTTCTAGATTCGAAAGGGAAAGAATTTCTTTGGCTTATTCGTGAAGTCATTTTCTATATAAGGTAAAAATATTTATGCTAATTGATGTTGATTTGAATTTAGTGATGATAGAATGTTTCCTTTTACGATATCGGTAATTTTTGTCCAACCGAAGGTGAAACCGAGGTTTGTGGAAAAATTAGACGATGTCGTAAAAGGGAACATTCCTATCATCAGGCCTATGAAAATCTCCTAGCTTTCACATTCTACTTCTATTTACTTTGGCATTCTACTTTCAAATTTCCATTTCACATTCTACTTCCATTGTAAATCATTGCGCTGCTAATCGGCAAAAGCACAGCGAGAACAAGCTATACGTTCCCTAAAATCCCGAATTTCCCTGTCAGGGAGCTACAGCTCGTAGCTCTGTACCCAGGCTAGTTTTGGTTGGTTGGGGTGGTTGTAAGTTATAAGGGTCATCGCCTGGGCCGGGGTGTGACCTAGAGGGGGGGCCAGATGCCCTGACGCAACATAACCTCGCTTTTGGAAACCGGGAGTTGGCCGGGTAAGTTGCGATGCTGGGTGCTCTCGGTCTCGCCCCGCGTTCCCCCGTAGGCGGGTGTCGGGCGCTCTATCGAGATGCAGCCTCTCACGCAAGGCACTGAGAGCCCAAACCCCGAGCGGGGCTGGAGATAAGCACGCTCGTTGTTACGGCAAGTATAATCCACATTTCTCCTGCAGCATGGTGTTCGTAGCCCCCCTCCGTGAGCTGAGATACAACGCACTAGCGAGTCCCCGTTACTGCAGCCAATGTTGTACTCATGTTGCCTTGGCTGGAACTAGTGTGGATTGCCGTTTGTCTTCGAAAATCCTCTGTTCTGAGAATGTCTTTCCCCGTCGGGTGAGCTGGCTCTGCGTTTCCTGTGCCCCCCGTAGCCTAATGGATCTATGGTCCCCAGTATTTCTGTTTAGTTCCCCTGTTGTTGTTGGCGCATGCGGTATTGTTATAAAGAGGTTTAGTTTAACTGCCGCTCGTCTTGCCCTAGCTCAGTGGCTTGGCGAGCGGGTGCAGTGGCCTGAGCACGCTGTGTCTGGGCGGGAAATAGCCTCAGCCCCTAAATCTTGGTTAAAGCTCTTGCAGTCATTAAAACATACCCAGAACCTTTGACCTGTACGAACTCAAGATACAGCGTAAAAACTTTGCTCTGGCCTCAGATCCTGTCTGTTCAATGCCACCCAGTGCCGGTGGCATTGTTCGAATCCCCCACCCACCCACGAGTGCTCTTAAAAAGAATGCTCCCGTTCATTCTATCCAAGTGCAGAGTCGCCGAGATTCCTTTCAAATTACAAAAAAACTTCAAAGCATGCGCCGTGTTAAGCATAGGCATGAACGTCGTTTTTAGAAATCGGGGCCTGGTGCATATCTGGTCAACTTCAAAGACTTCCTCCGAGTTTGCTCCCAAAAGCTTAAAAAGCCAGAGCTTCTTGTTTCACTCTAAACCTGAAATCCTGCCAGTCTGACCCAAAACAGATTTATTAGATGGTAAACAATTTACAGGCCAATGCTGAAAGGTCTGACCCTCCCCCCAGATATTAACGGCTCAGCCGGAAAGTTGTAAGCCTTCTTTACTGAAAAATGTTTGCACATTCGTGCCTCCATAAAGCCTCATCTGAGTAAAGCAATTGTGGAATCGCAAACTGTGACCTTTTCTTAAAAGATTCTCCGAGGTTTCTGCATGCGATGTGGCTACCTTAATAAAGTCTAGTAAAAAAAAGAGCTCGTCTCCTGAAGGCCCTTTACTATTATCTCTGTGGTCTTCACTGGCAGACCAACTTGGCCCTGCCATAACCGAGATTGTTAATGCTTCTTTGGTAAAAGGGTTCGTACCCAAGTCCTTCAAATCGACAATCGTTCGACTGATACTTAAAAAGCCTAGATTGGAAATAGAGATCTTTTCAAATTATCACCCAGTTTCAATTCTTCATTTTTTCAAAGATTCTTGAAAAATTGTTGCTCGGCAGCTGGCAGCACACATTGAAAGAGCAAAACATCAGAAATATTTCAACCAGGGTTCAAGAGGCACTACCCGACTGAAACTTCTCTCCTTCGTGATAACCATGACGTTCTATGCAGCAATGGTGACGGGAATATCACTGCCCCTAGCTCTGCTAGATCTATCGGCTGCCTTCGATACCATTGATCGAAGTGTCTTATTTGAACGACTGGGAATAACGGTCGGTCTGGCAGACGAGGCACTGGTGTAGTTTAAATCGTACTTGTCAGATTGTGTTCAATACGTGTGGGGGTCAGGTCTGTTGTGCGCACCGCTACTTTTGCAATTGTAATTAGTGTAGCAGCATCGGCCACTAATGTGTGCCCTACCTGCAGCAGGTGGTTGGGCAATTGACTCGGCTCAGAGTTCGGCCTTTGATATAAGGATGGGGCACGCCACAGTTGCGATCCCCATCTGCAGTGATTCAGCCAACTCATATGTGTCCCCGTTGAAGGAATACAGGTTGGGTCTCGTGTACCACTCACGCCCGTGCTGTGTCTCCCTGAGACTCCACTAGCGCTGCTGTCGCCGGAGTCACAGCAATACTATAGCAACACTACAGCAATACTACAGGTCTCAACCACGAGACCGGTCACCTGTGGAGTCCCTCAAGGGTCCGTTCTCGGTCCCTTGCTGTTTTCCATTTATACTCAACCTCTGGAAAGTGATTAAGGCCCATTGAATAGTATATCACTTTTATGCTGACGAAACTCAGCTGTATTTATTATTTAAACCGTCAGAATCTGCTGCAGCAACTGATAAACTGAATGCTTGCCTTGCAGACATTCGATCCTGCATGTCGGAAAATTTCTTGAAACTAAATGACGATAAAACTGAACTGCTGCTCACAGGACACCCTAAGCGTGTGGCCGGATTAAAAGGCCTTGCTCTTCTAATAGGTGATGCCAATCCGACGTCGCTCCGAATCACTCAAGTATATCATGTCACCGCATTCCGTCATCACACCTTATTACAGCTGGGTGACGTCAAGCTCAACTAAAGCTTTCCATACATCGGCTACACTTTTTCCTTTCGTTGATTATTAGGGGAATGTAAAATAAAGTTCGGCTGATTCAACCGCCTTACTCACATAGGGGCATAGCAACCTTAGCAGCTCTGTCTCCCGCTTGTAGAGACCCACAAAAAATTTCCTGCACGTGGACTCAAATACAGCGGTACCTCGACTAACGAGTTTAATTCGTTCCGTGCCGGAGTTCATAACTCAAATTGTTCGCATGTCTAATCAATTTTCCCCAATAAAATGAATTGAAATGCCCCGTTCCGGATCCTAAAAAAACACTGCGATTTTTGTCATACGTTTCTAAATGAAAAAATTTGCTAATAAAGTATGAATATTTTTGAAACGATACAATAGAATTTCTTAAAATAAACAGGTTTTATTAATCCTAATGTACAGGAGTAACTTTGCAATCGGACGATTCAAAAATGCTAATAGAGTTAGAAGAGAAAGGCTGAAATGAATATCTAAATCTTATTTGGCGATTTTGGCCGTTTTTGCTGGGCTTTCCTCGCTTCAAGTTTATTGGTTGGGCATTTTGGGGAAGGCTCAGATTGTTATCAGTTATGCGATGAACTCTTACATGATGATATTGTAGAGCACAGTACGTTGTTAGGTGTTCCTGCCGAAGTCGGATTTAACGCGGCAGTCTGGCTCGAGTCTCTCAGGGAGCCAACCAATAGGCTTGCGCCTGGCGTCACACCCGGGTCGTAGGGCAGCGTCTTGCTACGGAACGTCGATCGCTGCCCTACCCTTATTGGCCTGAGTGACCGCACGCAGTGCAACGTTCGCAGTGGGAACTGGCGCTGGAGTATTTGAAGCTGGCTCGTAACCGAATTTTAGCTTGCAAATAAAAGCAGAAAATCTGCTGAGAGACGGCTCGTATCTCGAAACACTCGTAAGTTGAGGTACTGCTGTTAATCTACCTGGATTGTATAGAGAGAGCAAATTAGCCCTAGACCAAGGCCGAAGGGGCCAATGAAAATCAAGCTAAGAGCCCTTGATCTCTAAATGCTAATGGGAGTAACTACCGCTAGTGCGTTTGGGGCAATCAGTTTACAGAACCACAGCTGGTAGCCGCCTGAAAATAACTGAAGACCTTGAAAGCTGGGGTGGGGTGGGGCTCCGGTTCTGTGCACTTCATTTTTGCGGATAGAAAAGTGATTGAGGGGTATCCCACATTTTGTGCTTTGCCTTCGTGCAATCTTCATCCGAGGAGATTCACTGGGTTCTTGCGTGCTATTTCCTTAAGTTTTTTAATTTTTATCACTTGTATGTAGCTAATCATGATAGTGCAATTAGTTGCTGCTTCAAACTGGAAGCTGCAGGAATGCGTATTTCCGGAAAACATTGCAACGCGACAATACATAAATGTGAAGATGCTCGAGGAATAAAACGTATACACGTGTAGTGTGGCTGAAGCGAAAACGAATATCGAGCCATCAGATATGCTTTCGTTGTGCCAGACTATTAAAATACAATACCAACAACGGGTTTCGTCTAGCACACTAAGAAAGTTGAATCTATTTCTAGGATCTTGAAATGTATCCAATTCAAACCGCATTATTTTATTATGGTTGACATTTCAGCATGCTTAGTATGTAAAGGAAGATTCACGCATACAGGCAAAACACTGCGAGTAACAAAAGGATTGTTTAGCTTTTCTAGTAGATTTGATCCGGGAAGTGTATTGACGTCAGCTGGTTGCGATTTCTTGGCTTAGAAGTACAGCAGCCAAAGGCGGCATGTTGTGTCGTCATAACTCAGAAGGCCTTGAAGTACGTATCTCACGTGAAGCAAACGCAAGGCTTCACGTCTCTAACGTTATAAAAACAATGGTCTTACGAAGCTCGTAGACTGGCGTTCATACTTGGCCTTACTTTGAATTAAGTACTGCGGTTTACACAAGTGACAACTTCGATAGAAGAAAATAGTCAAAGCAATAATGTCTCCAGCATATGACGGCCGAACAGCATTTCAGAATTGGTACGCCACTTTGAAGGTTGCCCGTAGAAGAACGGATGAAACAAGGGTGCACAAGCAAATAAAATCCGAGCTTTTTTCGAAAGCGAAACGTTCGCCCTATACCTGGAGATTGACGACGAAGTTTGCTCGTTCAGATGGGTGAAAGTGGCTCTGCGGGCAGCTCTTGGTGCGTGTAGTGGGCGGTGAGTCGCGCAACAAATTTGGAGGCTGCATTCGGCAAGACAGAGGATCGCCGCGGACCAGTACGCTTGAACTCAAATGGCTATGCAAATGAGCCACGCCGAGTTTAAATTAGGAGGCAGCGCACTCGCATCTGTTTGATCTCTTGTTGAGAGGTCTGTGGCATTGCACTACCGCCGCTATCGATGCTTCGTCGTACTGTACTACGCTGGAGGTCACGCTAACACGGATCTTTATTTTTTTGGCCGCGCCTTATGGTCCGATGGATATTAACGTAGCGTCACGTGAGCCGCCAGTAACGGCGGATGAGAGTACTGTTTTTACTCTTTGTGCTCCCATGGTGCAACTAAGCTCTTTCCCACGCGGTGGGAGTCATCTCATTCGTAACAAGAGCTCGTCTGAATGCGCAACAGCGGCACTGACCCATTCGGCGAGAACAAGAGGGACCGGCCAAACGCAAAACTTAAAAGGTTAAAAGAAGACTCCCCGTGCCAACTACGTATGTGCTGAACACGTGACGGCTGGGAACGTAAACTGGAGCCCGCTACAGCGTCGTTGGCTGAGACGAACGTTCCGAGCACGAGAGTTCCTCTGACCGCTTCCGGGAGCACCAGCGAGGCTCCACGGGCTTCGGTGCCGCGAACCGAATTTAGAAATTCAAAATGGTCAAAATACTTTCAAGAAAGCTTTTTTCTGATATTTCCAGATAAAGACGCTCCAATGACTCGGCAGTTCATTACTCACACGTTAGCTCAGCAACAGCGGCGAAGCGATTTTCACTGCAAAACTCCACGTCATCGTCGTCGGTACTGACTCACACGCTTCCAAGACTTCATCTATAGCGAGCAGAAAACCACAGAAGGGCATGATGTCGGCCGTAAGGAGTCTTAAATGCACCGGACGTTCTCTGATGTCGACATCCGCCCTGCACATATATCTGCACACAGTTCTCATACCGTCCATCATTATAGCGGACTCTCTGACAGGCTCGAGCAGAGAGGCACCGCTTCGAGTTGACAAGATTATGGAGCCCGAGCAGCCAGTGTCAACGAGAGCCGTCACCGAACGCCAGCCAAGAAGTCACTCACACAAGGTACCGTATTTGCGCTTTCGCCGGGGGTAGCGAAGTAGTTCAAGTTCCCATTCTTTTTTTGGGAGCGCCGTGGCTATCTCATCGCTCGACCATGCGGGTATCGTAATTATATTACTAATACGTTTGTTATAGCGCCCTCAAAATTTGGAAAGTTTTGCTGACGCCAAAGTACGAACCTCAGAAAACGTTCATAAAAAGGGTTGGCAGAGTTTGATGTGCTGGAAGGGAGGGAGGGAGCATGTAAGTCTCATGTGCGTAAAAACGTAAGCCCAACTTGTGTGCGGCAAGCGGCACAACATTAGATCCCATACTGCATTCAAAGTCTCAAATGCTTACAATATGGTGCAGAAAATTCTCCATTACTGTAATGTAAAGTGCCTAGAAAGAGATTTAGTTATCTAAAAGGACGGCGCTATGCAATGTAATACTATTATTATTATTAACTTGTGCACTTAATTACACCCCTTTGTGGAGTTACAGCAGGCACATTTGCCAAAAACATTAGCGGGCGAGAGCTCTAATTAAGGCGCTTAAAGTTTAAAAAACATCGCATTCCAGCTTTTCGTGTGATTTCATTGAGCTCTGCTCAAGAACGTTTCGGGCATTGTTTTAGACCCTAGAAAATAATATGGCTCCGCAAAGAGGCTAAGAGACACCGCAAATGATGCTGCAAGATAACCTTAACATCATAACAAGAAGCACATCGTGAAGCCAGCATTGGTCCTCAAATAAGGGCATCACCCTCACTCAGAATTTGTTTTAAGAAACTGGCAGAATAAGGCCTTGCAGTCTCTAAGGCTGGTTATAAAGGGTCAAGTCCGTTGAATACAGTCGTATTTTGACGATAGAGAAGCACACAAGTAGATGGTAGATCAACGATAGCTGCAATTTTGGCACAAAGTGACAAGTTCATAAAACAAGTGGAGCATTGAAAGCGTAAGATTTATTTAGGCATCACTATCTAATGTACAAAGTAGAGTCTCGGACGTGCTCGGCAAATAAACAATCAAAATGGTGGCCCGGGCAAAGCACTTCGGCTAGTTCATTCATTCTTGAAATTTCATCACATCACGCCAGAGCTGGCAATGAGGGCTTCCGGTTAGATGAGATGTGTTGCTGGCTTTTCTTGAAGAAAATCAGCTGTCTAGCGCCTCTCAAACTCGTTTTAAAGAGCTCCAGAAACAATACAAGCGGTTCAAATATTAGTGAACAATCAGCGAACTAAGAACTAAGACATACAAACATCCCTGGGGGTCAGTATGGCGAAGCGAACTCTGTCGTTCGTATCCAGCATTAAATAAAACTCCTCCTTGAGGAGAGCGTCGTGACGAGCATTCGCCAGACGTGGTTAGAACATGTCGCAACGCGGGCAGTGGATGCGGAGGCATGCGCATCGATCTTGACCATGGAATGTCGCTCGTAAATGGAAGCAATGCTCGCAGCTTCCCAATCAGCAGCTGCCTATTCGCCGTTGCAGCCTGTGAAACTAAGTTCTGTAAAGGCACACACGACCCTTGAGGCGGCTCTGAGTCTCTCGCCCAAAACGATCGCTGCGTCCATTCCGTCGAGTTTTCAGTAGATTTTCCAGCATCGCCCTGAATGGCACCGAAGAAGGCGAGCGTCGCTCACTCCTTCATGTCTTGCACTTCGCTCTGTTCCACTCCTAGCAACAAACGAAAGAGCTTGCTCGGACTAATGCTAACAGAAACGCGACCGTGTTGGTGTCTACCGCCCGTACTCAGTCGATTTTGATCCGTCATCGCTGGAATTGTACATACGCGATACAATAAAACACTCGAAACAATCCATCACTGAAAGTAGGCTAGTTACAAACTGAGAACTGCCTAACACTCACTAGTCTGGAAATAGCCGCACTTTGGAAGAAGTGGGTGCCAGATTACTCGGGCTATGAGGCAAGTTGGAGGCTACCAGTTTTGACAGCAACTTGGGACTTCACACACACTCCTAATGCAATCTTGTGAGGAAAGAAACAGAGCAGCTGGTAGTGTATTATAACAGCCACATCAAGTGCTCTAAAAACTAAAACACCTCCTCTCACTGATATTAGCCTAAAATGAATTGCTGAGAACCGTGTTAAACATGCTTGACCGCCCGAGTAGACATTTTATGACAAAGCACTCATATTTTATGAACGCATCGGCTAGGTTTTCGGCCTTTAACTAGTTAAGGACTAGCTTCTTCAGGAACAATAAGCTAACGACGTGGTAAGGTGATTGACTCTATTAAACGCTATAATCAATTATATTTTTTAGTTAGGAAGTTGGTTAATTAGTCCATTCGTCAGTAATTGACATCCAAACTAAATAAAGCTAGAAAGTCCGTCCGTCCTTCCGACACGCGGCAAGGCGGCGAAAAGTACTTCCGTGAGTGACGTGTAACAGACGCGTTATTCTACCACGACTCAGCAAAGCGAGTCCACAGGCAGTGAGCTCTAATAATGTATAGTATCTCGGTATTGCTAGTATCTCCGTCTGTAACTCCACAAAGCCACACATACTATGTGGGCTTTCAGTGTGAAATATAAAACTCTCCCTCGTAAGCACACGTGGCTTTCGGTGTGCATTTGGTACCCAACAGACTTCATCTCATGCAACAGAGAGAAAGTGAGAAGCGTAGCTGAGTCAGGAGAGCTGTTGAGGTAGTGAGTAGCATGGAAGTAGCAGCTCAGGACGGCTGGTGAGGATGTGCAATCGGTGGCAGCAGGAAAGCTGATGTTGCGTAAGAATTGTGGAAGTGAGTTTCACAGTCTAGGATCTGCAGAGCAAAAGCTTCTGTCGACGGCATTTATTTCGAGACCTTCGTGATGCATTTATTGTCACATAATGAGGGTACAGCAATAGCGAGTTTTGAAAGATGGGTACAAAAACAAGGAGACAATTTGCATTTGTAGTCATAGTTGAAACTGAACATTTAAAAATACTAGAGCTTCACAAGACTGCAAACTTAAAATGGTTATTCAAAGTGCCGCCATGGAAAGCAGCCACTTGAAAGCACTGAATTACGACCCTCTGACATGCTGCCCTGCCAGCGCTTCCACTCGGACACTCGGCCGAGTTGATGTATTGGAAAGTTGCCCGATTTGTGCGAAGTGAGTTTTAAAATATAAAAAAATAATTTAGGTGCACAGAGCGCCCCAAGATATAACTTTGCTTCTATCCAGGCGGTTAATTTGGGTTAAGGTGCTCGTCTTTGACGACTGAGGTCGTGGGCTCAAGCCCTGCGGCATTTGTGAAGCGCTTGGGCAGCGATTTGGCTCTCGTACGGTGCTATACAAACCAATTGTATAGATTTTAATTCTACAGCCTCTGTAAGCGATCTCCGAACAAGCGGTAATTAGTCAAAATGCATCCCGTGATCTGGTGAGCTGGTGCAGCTCGAATGGTTTGCTACGCATGCAGATGCTACAGTAAGTCTGCAATGCACCGGCATATCTGGCGATAGGGGCATTTTCCAAGAACAACGACTGGGCCATAAGAGGAGGGAAACTCGCAAAACGCTTATTGGCTCTTTTCCGGCATCTTTAGGGACTATATTTACGTAGCACTCATTGTGCTGTCCCCACTGCAGTTTCCCTGTCAGATCAGTTCCAGCAATCGAGCAAGATTAAGGAGATCTACTAAATAACTCGGTGTGATTAAGACGATCACAAAACATACCTCCTGCTGTCAAGGTCATCGAAGGATTTTCCTAATGCTATCCTCCCAGCAAGCCAACTTCAGTTAATTGAACTTCAGTTAAACTTTCATTACAGTTGACTCACCAAACCACTTAATGCTGACCTGCACTAGATCCTCATCACGAAGCATATCGACTTCCATATTTTTTCTGGATTCACTTTCTGATTCCTCAATTCTCTTGCTCTAGCCTACCTATTTGAGGTTCAGTCCTGGGTAGGCCCAGGAGTTCAGGCACTCGTTTCTGAAGGACCGAGGTCAAGGCGCTTGCCTTAGACGACCGAGGTCACAGGCTCGAGCCCTATGGCGTATGCGGAGCTCTGGGATATTGATTTAGTTCTCTTAGGGTGCTATACAAATGAATTATATTTTTTATAATTCCTAATCAAGTTAGGCATCGTACCATCAGTTATTCGGACTCAAGTCGTGTAGCTGTGCCTCTAACCGACCTTAAATCTCTCGGAAACAGTGCCTTTAGCGTATGCTCCTAAAGCCTGGAACTCACTACCGACTGACATCAAGACAACCCCTGACTTAACGATATTTAAAAGGAAACTAAAAACGCACTTGAACCTTACATAATTTCTCAAAGGTTTTCAACGATTTCTTTAGCTACACGTTAGTAAACGTATTAATAATAACAAATTTGTAACGCACCGTAACAGTACTAGATGTATCTATATGCATTTTGCACATGAAAAAGAAAAACGTTAACGGGTTAGTGAGAACATGCAGGGCGTCAGGATACGTAAGATCACAAATAACAGTTGATGCCGACGGAGCAAGTGCGGTGAGGAACATATGGGATATAATGGATTGTTAGCTGTAAGTGTCAATAAATATAATATCAGGAGATAATTTCACCTTCTAATGGTGTGACTAGGTGAAGACCTGTTTTCGATCAAGTGAAACTAGGGTCTGTATGAATACTGAAGTGTGGACGGCGTTTATTTAAAGGCAAGCACTTTAAAGGCAAGAACTACAAATTTAACACGTGACCTTACTTATAATAATGCATGCACTGCAATAATTTCTTTCGTTTTTCCTTGAGAATATTCCGAATAAGGTTTGAACAGATGAACAATATAGCAATGTGACAACCACCAGAAGCTACAGGTGTGCTCTTGCCACCTTAATGCCATCTTTCTCGTATTTCTGTCATACCATGGAGTTACAAGTTTCGGAAAAAATATTTCCTCCATTATAGTATGAGTGCAAAGATGCTAACAAAAGAAAGACTGTACTCATCGTTACTGACAAAGTGCTATGGTAGAGCTTAATAAATGAATCAACTGCTTACGATCGATATGTATATATTATGTATTGAATATTCTATTAAATATTCTATTGATTGGCTCATCATTCATTAGGCTTTGATTTTCTGTTGGGAAAATCTGTTCTGGGATTGGCAGCTCAATTAAAAAATAAGCTGACTTGCTTTACCAATGTAGGATTCACAGCTACCAATATCACACTCACGTAGACGCATGCACTTGAGTGTGCAGGTTTGACGAAGGTCCAAGCATCTGTGCACGCCCGCCCGCGTCAATACACTCTAAACTTTTCGCGAAACAAGAGTTTTAGCAGCTTCACACAAGCTTGAAGGAAAGCATTAACGTTGCAATATTTTTAGACCCTTTCATGGCAACAGTATTAAATAGCTCAGTAGTAGACAGAGATTCATTTTCGGAATACGACTGTCACTGCCAACATCGGTAGTCGTGGAATTTAGTTGGTTTTTGGATGATTGTTACAGAAATCCCGACTTTTTGGTCAGCTTAATCCTAATATCAAGGCTGAGCTGTGGCAACTGCTGAAGGGCACTGGCAGA
This sequence comes from Cristatella mucedo, assembly GCA_009760855.2. Taxonomy (NCBI): domain Eukaryota; kingdom Metazoa; phylum Bryozoa; class Phylactolaemata; family Cristatellidae; genus Cristatella; species Cristatella mucedo. The sequence continues at coordinate 2,607,006 of WPIO01000030.1, read as the reverse complement.
CGAATAACGAGCCTACCTTGGACGGTGGGTGGCTGAATAACCTCATTGCTGCTGCTGGTACTTGACTTGTCTGATATCGTGTCACTGCTTGCGTTTACAACGTCGTTGGAATCTGGTGAGAGTAGTAAAACCTCGTTGCCAGACGTTCATGACGACATTCATGCAAACGCCCACCGAAATGCCAACGTCTGCAAATGATAGTACTTAGGAGAACAACAGACACAATGCCGAACTTACCGGCTGCTGCCTCAGCCAACTCAGTCCAGCGATTTCTGTTCTGTCTCAGATTAAGCGTCCACTGTCTGTCTAGTTCGTATTTTGTTTCTGAAAACGTGGTAAGGCAGAAATAGATCAGCTCAGAGCAGATAGCTGGACACTGGCACGAGTTAAACAACAAACGGGCGTCCACAGCAAAAGACAGAATAGTGCAGTGCAGGATCCAAACTTTAACCTTCTGAGGGACACCTAGCGTGTGAAGACTGAAAGGGCAATCATAAAGCATTCAGGGACTGTCGGGAAGTTCAGCTATGCTTGCTGATCGAGATAACCGCTCAGGTCAGTCAGTGGGGTGTATCGCTACTTCGGTACAGCGACATTTGTTCGTATAGCTAGCTCACTTCCTACAATTCGCACTGCTCCCATAGCAGGATGTTAAACTTGGTCACAGCACCTGTTTGTATTTACGTTATGTAAACGCATTTCGATATATCTTTTTAGCTTAGGGCTTAGGATTTTTGGTGTAGTGCTTAGGGGTTGTGAGGTTTCGGAATTAAGATTCAGGGTCTACTGGTTAGATTTTGTAATTTTGGCTTTGAGGTTTTGAGTTTAGGTCCTTAGGGTTTCAGGATTTAGCATTAAGTGTTAAGGGAAAAATTCTAAGCAGACCCAGTTATCTTAAAATGCGTCTTTAATTACCGTAAATATAAACAGTCGCTAACGACCATGTTTAGCAGCCTGCAATGGGCATTTTGCTCGCAGCAGGAAGGCTCTACGTACAAACAATGCCGTATTTTCTGTTCCGTAAGCCTGTGGATCAAACATTTATGACCCAAAGTCTTTGAGGCTGATATCCTTTTAGCAGAGCTACCTGAAAGGCCGAATGATAGTAATTAACCATCTTGATTCAGCGAAACTCTTACACGTCTTTTTTATTATTATCCAACTCCAAGTAGGTGTATACAAATTCAGAATACACAACCAACTCCTTCCTAGTCTCCAGAACTCTTCTGCACAAGTAGAATAATTACTTGATCGGAAAAAATAACTCGCCGATCACCATAGATTCAACAATTGGCCTCGGGCGATAAGGTACCCACGATATAGTACCCACGTTGTCCAGCGTCCGAAGTAATTGGGTGAAAAGCATGGCCATTCCTGAAGCTGCCAAGGAATTCAGAAGTATAGTATTTACCCGAGATTATAGTTAGAGGATATCGAGGAAAGATCTTAAAGATAAGCAACCACAAAGAAAAAATAATAATATGCCTCCTCCTCGTATACTACAGCCGCGATACTGGGTATACCCGGAATAAAAAATATGCTAGTATACCCTGCGAGAAAAAAATACTTGAGACTTTCATGGCATGCAGTGCGTTCCCACATGCATCTACCTGAGCTCAAACTTTCCCAGTAAGTACTGTACATCTACTACCGAGCAACTTCATGCCGAACAGGATTGAATAACCAGAAAACACATTCGTGGTCCATTACCTTTCTCTCTCTCTCTCTCTCTCTCTCTCTCTCTCTCTCTCTCTCTCTCTCTCTCTCTCTCTATCTCTCCACTGTGTGAAAATCTGTGACTGCGTGACTGTGTTCTTTGCTACCTCTTAGACTATTGAGCATGAACGTGTATGTTTCGCAAAATGCGTTATAATTTGCTGTTCTCCAAATTTAACTGACAACATATACGAAGTGGTTTGTCAACCGTAACGGTTACAATGAACAGGTACAAGGACAAGCTTACATATGAATATAGAGACCGGATTATTATTCGTTAATAGAACTGTGGAATCGAAGTTCGGCTGAGTGTGAGGTGGCCACGGCAGTAAATAACGGTTCAGTTCTCATTTAAGCAAAGGCTTATGAAAAAAATTAGTCGGTATAACGCTTTCTAAAGAAGGCCTACAATCTTGTATAAATCAGATAATATTGACGTTATTCCACCAAAGACCCAAGTGATAGCTACGGGATCTTATTTTTTTCTTCAAAGACTTGCTGCTCGCACTCACAGGTACTTCACAGCAGGTGACCGAACCTTCCAGGTTGTGCCAAATTACATGCATCACTGACATATAGAACCACAGCAAAGAAAGTTAACGTGGGATATTGCATCGGCTCAAGCCAGCAAAGTTCGTGAGCAGTCAATAAAGAAAAATGAGCCTAGCAGATTCTGTTGATGGCCGTATAATTCGCCAAGAAATCACGTGGTCTCACTGGACTATCTAGATCTCACCGAGATCTGCAATAACTTGGTTGGCTCACCTGGGAGCGTGGTTTGTGTTCTACGGACGGCCGCAGACATGTTCCCCTCGTTTTCGACAGAGTATTTCGCTGACTGGCTAGATCGCACTACTTTTTCGAGCATGCTGCCCATGAGCTGAAAACTGGGATTCACGATGAAGTCAATGAAACCTGAAATGATAAGTCAATTAAAAATGCAGCTGTAATGCCGATGCACTACGAGTAGACTACGTGGATCGTAAATGCTCATTTAATGAGAGCTCTATTGCTGGACATGAGAGATTAGTGCCAATGGTTTCTACAGGCAATGGATTTGCAAGAAATGCAGCCGAAATTTGGGGATGGATTTATGATGATGTTCAAGAAGAAGATTACATGACTATATTTGAATACATTTAGATTGGTGTACAATAATAAATATAGACTGTTGTAAATTAATAAATGTATTTAAAAATATATGTTTTCTGAAAATAAGCCATAATGCATATTTTAAAGCAAAATGTAATAGAAGACCCTATCTTATTTTCAAGAAACTACGGTACAATACGCCGAGCTGGGTTGGTCCTGTGGTTAAGGTGCTCGCCCCGACTAAGGTCTGGCTGAGGTCGTGGGCTCGAGCCCTGAGGCATATGTGAAGCGCCTGAATAGAGATTTAGTTCTCTTGGGGCGCTATACAAATGAATTATATATTATATGAATTATATAATGTAAAGTTCTCTTTACTAAGAGATGCGAGTGATCAAACTGATATTTATATTTATGGGAATGTTATTGGACCGTGATAGAGCAGAAGGTAGGCTGCCCACTCTTCACGATCGAGGTTTTATAATGAATTTAATCATAATTTAATGAAAAACACGGCGCACTTAATTGTTTCTTAACCATATATTATTATTGTTCGCCAGCCAAATACCCTCAATGGTTGAAGCAAAAACGGATATTAATGCAATTTAAAGTATTTTTATAATTAACTAAGACGGTGGATACAAATAAAAATATTTCCACAATCTGGAACTGCCTGCTTCTATTTTGTTTAAATCAATTTCTAGTGTTTTCTGTTCTACCACTATACAGCAGTCACGAGCTTCCACTATGCGACGGCCTGAGAGAGCAAAAGAGAAAGCACAGACGTATGCAAGAATGGATTCCACCTAAATTCTCTAATCTCTTGCTGATAATGACATTCAAAATCAGACGAAGAATAATGAATAAAGACAGTGTACCTTTTCAAATGCTTCGCGAATACACTTAACCGTGACAAACTTCAAATGCCCTAGAATATGGTGCTGTGATTACTGCACCATTCAGTTGGCTATGCTGCATTTGCACTATCACTCTCGCCATTATTTGTGTCTGTGGGTGCCCATGGGCGGGTGTTCACCTTTGTATTTGCGTGCTCGCATGCAGTGGCGTGTTTGTGTGTGAGTGCTTTTTTATGACCGCACGCATTTCCACCGGTAAAGCGGTTGCTGGATTTGTGCTTCGCCGATCAAACGTTAAAAGATTCACGAAATTACGTTGAAGCTGGTCCAGAAGTAAGCTTGATAGACATCTTCTTAATAATGAAGTTACAAGCGTTCATCAAATGTAAAGCTGATAGAAAGAGATTTAATTCTCACAGGGTTCTATACAAATGTCATTATTATTATGATTTAGTTTCAATTTCGCTGCAAATGCTAAGTGGCAGACCCAGAGGGGACAGGAGGCATTTGCCCCCCCCCCCACAGGGTAAAGCTAACTGGGAAGCAACCTACACCTACGCCCACTGACTGTTACCAACGGCAACATTATGTCTTAATTCTATTTGATAAACAACCACCGAGTTGGCATCGAATAAACATTTTTCTCTATAAACTGCTCATAATTGCGGGTCTAGCCCTGCCCACGCAAACATTTTTTGTTCTTGCTCCTGCATATAAGTTTGCTGGTTTTGCCCTTCGGGATGTATATCCTGGCTCAGCTACTGATGATGCTAATGAAAACACTATGCATGCTATAATCTTTATTTTCAACCCAAACTTCGGTCATATGAATTGAGATAACCTACCACATGTGTGCATCTCATGAAACCTCTACTAGCTATAACCGGGTAGGATTTACACAAATAGGAACCACGGAATTAAATAGTAGATGTGGTGGAAAAAAGTGCAAAATATGGTATCGTTGCAGCATGTCACTATTACTAAGCATGGAAACGTCATTTTAAAAGGCTAGTGGCTACCATAAAATAATAGCATACAAGTCAACGACTCTAATCCGGCAACGCTACGAATCGGACACAACTCGGAGAGCAACTAAAAGCCACTGATTCAGTAGTTCAAGCTGCATTGGCAGGGTAACTACCGTGGGATGGTCACAGCATTTCAGCACCGATTGCACTATTTTAACGAGAATCGTTAAGAATAGTGCAATCGGTATAAGCTTTGACAGAATAATCAGTAGCTTCCCGACTTTTCAACTAGAGCGTAGCAGTAAGAGCTGTATTAGAACCTGATAAAGCCGTACAAGCAATTGATCTCACCAATTTGAGATTTCTCTATTAAGGTCGAAGCCCGGTCGCACAACGGCGAGCATGGAAGTCCTAGCTCCTTCTCTCTGTCGCCCTGGAACCGAAGTGCTACGATCATGTGGATATATATTGACAAATGTATGAAGCAACATTAAAGAACGTAATTTTGAAGCAACGTATGACAACTATTTTCTTGTTATTCTAGGCGATTAGCAGAATTACAAGATTGACAAAAAAGGATAATACCAGGCACTGTAGTACAGGTTTCAGAGGGGCAGACTATCATTAGGGTTCACTGTGAGCTCGAGTATAGCAAGAGAAACATTTTTTTAAGACAACGTTCAATATTTTCAGGTTATTTCAAAACATACATCCCAAAGTAAGCCAACCAGTGCGACTTCACAAAATTGCAGCACACTCAAAGGGAGAAATCGCTTCGCTAAAAACAGAAATTGACAGCTAAATAAATTAGCTATTTCTCACCAAGGCATTTCATCAAAACCAATTGGAGTTCAAAACCAATTGTCGAACATTACCAAACCAACGCGGTAGATTTTAAAGCTTAGCTTTGAAGGGGCCTCGGTACGTTGTTGGGTGTTGCTGCAGGGGGGAAATGAATGGAGGACCGGTGAGGTTCCGCAAAGCCGATTAAACATTTCAAGTCGCTTGCGACGGACGAAGCTCTTCCCAGCGGCAGCAATTAGCGACACCTCGCCGAAGGTAAGATCCACACGACAAGCCTGCGACGCTGCTAATGTTAGCCGTTCATCCACTGCAACCACCAACCGAAGCTGCTGTGGGCTCAGCGACAGCTGACTTGCCGAGGGAGTGGCAGCTGGCAACAGGCCAGAGCCAGCTGCCACTCACTCACTAGCCGCTGCAGAACTGCTGGCCGGTATGGCTCGTCTTAGGAAGCAGTAGCTATGTAAAGGTACAATGACGCCCTCAAGAAACTAAACAAGCTCTCTACAGGTGCTGTAGTATGCTGGAAAGAAACCATGCTAATCGGTTAGCTATTACTTGTGGTAGTGTCGGCATGGGTAAGCTCGAAGCCGACAATTCACTAGTACCCAGCAAACGTGGTGAGGAATAGTTGAGCTTGAAGATTTTTTTTTAATTTGCTCAAGTCAGGGGATGTCGCGACGTCAATCGGTATTTAGTTCACACCCATATGAGCATAAGAACTGAAGACACGGTTCCTAAAAAAATATGAGGCTGGCTGGATGCACAGTTAAACGATTTGGGTTGGAAGAGGTGCTCATACGAAATGAAGCCGAATAGGAAAGTGTGTAGTAAATAGGGAAGATAGATCCTCCAGGGTGGCAAACGAAGGGACCTAAAAGAGTGAGTGACCTTGACGTCGATATGGTGCTTGATGTGGGGTTAGTCCAGGACAGTAAGAAGGATGTTTTACGGGAAAGACATACAAAGGCGTTTTTATCGATCGCCTTCTCCACGACGAGCTGCCAGCGGTGATCACTATCACTGCAGAGCATTCACTATATCATATACTTCGGGTACCTTGTCAAAACCTTCCAATGAAAGTGGCTGTGTGGCAAATTAGGGTATTACAGAGAGGTCATACGAGCTCATTACTATCTTTCGTATTGTGCACACTGTTGCTGCAGTACATCGGAAGCTTAAACTAATGCAGGATTCTAGCAGTCGGCTTGAGTGTACCAAGCCAATGCAGGAGTACAATTGACCTTGAGATTTCATCACAACTGCAAATGGCAGTTAGTCGAATACTGACAAAAGAATCAAGATGTGACTTCACCTAAAACTGAGGTTTTTAGAAAACACCTGAGGGAGCAGATGACAAAACAACTTTAAGGAAAGTCAGCAGAGATTAAGTAGTTGAAAGGTTTCAGCAGCTTGCCGACAACGAAAGATCAGGGATTTGGGTATGGGGGCACAATCGTTCGCTTGTCACCAACCCTAATCTTAAGCAAGCCCTAATGCCGAAGCCCACCGAAGGCATGGATACAAAGAATCAATTGATATTGTACATTATAAAAATGGTGGCAGTGGCGGCAGTGCTGGAAAACGGTGGCAGTGGTGGCCGTGCTGGAAAACGGTGGCAGTGGTGCCGGGAGTGGTGGCAGTAACAGCAGCAGCAGCTGGGGGTACAGAGGCAGCCATAGCAGCCGGGCTGGCGTTGCTATAGAACGCCTGCTGGGCCTACCTGCTTGAAGAACTCCTGAAGCAACAAATCTGTCCACCTCTTGTGAATGCACCACTCTTTTGTGGGATGACTAATGTCGGCACAGTGGACAACTATGGATAGGGCTTTGGCTTTCTCAATGCTGGAAGCAAACAACTCAAGCTGCATTTGATAGCACAAACAACACGTAGCTTCCAAGTAATCGTCTAGTTATTAAGCAAACGGGCTAACAAGGGGACAATGGCCGTACGTGCAGCATGAAGAGAAGCACTGCAGCATGCCTTGCCTGCATAGCTAACATATCGAATGGCGCTGGGTCAGTGGGTGTCGTTGACTCAGCGAGAGCAGCAGCAGAAAGCTGACAAGCCCATCGCAAACGTAGACCAGTGGTCAAGGCTGCATCTGGCAGTGACAGCAGTGCTAGCAGATAAACTCAGCTGTGTTAGCTCATAATCTCCTGCCTCCCGTGCATGCTACCAGCCCCCTGTCTACAGCTGCCGACAAGCACTACACTCACTGCCACACCTTCTTGCATTCGAGATCTTCAATGCTTCGTGTGGAGCTATGGAAGGTTCACTGGCAAGGTGATACGACGCTTAGCAGCGCATAAGGGCAGTGAGCATGGTGCCTACAAAGATTTGCCTGCTATCGATTCTGCTTGCTCCATGGCATGCCAGCGCTACTACCTAGGGCTCACCGCCAGCTATGCTCTGCTGTTGGTGGCACTTACTTAATAATACTTACATCGTGAAGCATGATTCATAAAAAATGCTACTGATCGCTCTAATGCCCGTGCAAAGTCTTCTAAATCAAATCGAGTGCCTGATATTCAAAGCAGTCGTCGTATGCTCATACGCTGCTGACCCGCAAAAGGGAATATCCATGAACAGGCAAAACAAGGAAAAAGTCAGCACACTACTTTCGAGCCACGAAGAATGCAAAGTTAGGCAGCGAGCAGGGGCTATGCTTGGCAGCAACAGATCATCCACCGGCATACACTTCCACAGTCAACACTTGCGCTATTCTGTGCTTTTGGCAGCAGGTCTTAGTAACCCAGTACAGAGACTAGCTAATCCAATCGCTGCATCAGCTTCGTCATCAGCAGCAGCAGTACACCCATGGCTGTTAGCCTAGGGGCAAGGTGCTCGCGCCTCAAGATCCAGGTCGTAGGTTCGAGCCCTGCAACACTCGATCCTTTAGTGGCCTCTGCAAGCGGAATAATAGTCACTAAAGCTCTCCTAATGCATAACTGAGGCTGCTGAGTCGGCCGGCTGTTACTTTACTTTTAGTTGCACCAGCTGACATAAACCAACCTCTCTGGACACTGTAACAGACTCTTCATGCTCTTGAGTTGCTGGAAGTGAGCAGACATGTCGGTGCCGAGAACGAGTTCTATGACGAGTGTGCGAAACTCTCTATACTCTTCTTTCTTTAAGCCAGTGACGATGTTCATGTCTTCCCTATCCATTAGCTGAAACACTGAGCTCACGTGAAAGTTCTCCAGAACTGATCGGTCATTGTAAAGCATAGCCAGTGGCGACCTGCAAGAGTAGCGGCGACCTGCCAGACGGGAGGGAGTTCCAGGCTTTGGGAGCATACGAACTAAATGCACGGTCTCCAAAGGATTTGAGGTTTGTATTTAAATCTGCAATGCCTAAAAGATCCCGGAGCTGTTCTGTGCTGCATGTGCCGTGGTCTGTGTGTGAGTGCTTATGTTTGTGAGTGTGTGCACTCGTGCTCATGATTGTATCTATTATGCCTGTGTGCAGTACTTTAGCAGCTCCTTAACAAAAGTCTTTCCAAAAGACAGAATGGCGCTGGTGCTTACAGATGCCTCATAATAATCACTGCCGTCTCATAAACGAACTTGCTCAAAGACGAGTCACCAAAAGTTCTGAGTAAAGAGGGGCTGCCGATGGCAGTTTGCTTAATGTAACAAGAAGTTAAACAATACCTTGACCGGTACTGAAGAAATATCAAAATTGCTACAGGAATCTCACATGAATGGCTTATTGCCAAAAGTAGCTGCAACTTGTTGTACCGGTGGCTTCTTAATGGCGATATAAACATAAGTGGGTCATACCTTGTCATTATATGGAAGTTGTTGGTGGTGCCTGTGTGCTCATAGTCGTGTGTTGCTGCAGCGATTATCGTTGCAAAGGACTCGACGTCGGTCAACCATTTCTGGAAGTAACGAAATGCTGCCATTTAGTTGGAGCCACCATAAGTAGCTAGCACTTTTGCAGCAACAGAGCTCGTAACTAAACTGGCTATATAACTCTTAAGATTAAATTTCAACGTTGGAATAATTAATTAAGGAGATCTGATTCACGAAGCCACAATCCCCCGGAAGGTATGATGCATGGGGATGATGGGTACAATACATGCTTGGTAACTGACAAACAAATAGAGAACACTCATCGAGGGACGTCGCTCACCCTTCTTTTCGAGGCAGGACCAGCCTAATTGCTTTGCTAGCGACCCCCCCCCCCCCGGCAGAGAAAGGGACCCAGCTCTTGCTTAGTAGTTGGCAAGCCCCACGTTTAGCAGCTTGCCACCAGCCGGAGCAGACAGCCACTGTGCCCGCTAGTCGAAGAGCCCGGTGGAGCCACGGGTGAACCAGGCTTGCTCCGAGAAGCTAATCTCGCGAGCTGCCCATCAGAAGTAGGCTTCACCAAATATCGTCCTCCAGCAGTCCAGTTACTTGCATAATGGCTACCAGAAACCCACGACGATTTAGCTGAGCATCTACCGTTTAAGTGCAAAACTCTGCAGCTAGGCTTGTCTGTCACGAGCGTTGCAGTTGCCACATCATACAGCTTCTTGCCGACACGAACTGGCTACATATCAAGTAGAGTATCGACTTCAAGGTTCCGCCACTCACTTATTTAGTCACTTCATTCACTGGCTCCAGCCTACCTATCAGAACTACTTTCCAACCAGCCTACGCTGTCTCGAATATTTTAGCTATGCCTCGAACCAACGTCAAATCATTTGAAAACCGTGCCTTTAGTTCCTCTGCTCTCATAGCCCGGAACTCACTCCCGACTCACTCATGACATCCCCTGACTTGACGACATCTATAAAAAAAAAGCCGAAATTGCTAACTAGTTTCACAGCATTTCATGGGACCTTACGAATAGTCCTTTGTGTGCTCATGCATGCTGACACTGTAATATAATGTATCCCAGTGATTTTGGTATATATTCGGTAGGCCACCGATTTCATGTCATGCAACATACGAGAATGTGAGAAGAATACCTGAGTCAGGAGAGTAGCTGAAGTAGTGAGTAGCGTGATAGTAGCAACTCAGAACGGCTGGAAACTGTGAATGCTACCACTAACCATGAGGCACGTTTCCGTTAAAGCATGTGTAAAGTGTCTAGAAGGAAATTGAGCTAAATATGGGTGTGATTCAAATTTATGCTTGTTATAAATATTATTAAATTATTCGTACCGGAGTGCTTGCTCTATTTCACATCATTGGGCAGCAGCGGTACGACGTCTGCTTAATCCACACTAGTTCAGGTTGCTAAGAAAGATGTGCAAAGTGTCAGACCTGACGCTGGTTACATGCCAATTTGTAAGGACTAAGCACTCGAAATTGGCAAGCAGTGCTATTAGCCTTACTAAATTACACGAAGGCCTACAAGATTGCCTCTATGATGCATTCGGTACTTCAGATTAGGTCAGCTGAACTAGCTACAAGCTCATATCAGCAGCTGCCCGGATATTTGGGTTCATAATGATTATGTTCAATGTTCGCTAAAATTCGGGCTTGTTTAGAAAAGGATACCAAGTCCAAGTTGGTCCATGCATTCGTGACATCCCTTCTCGACTTCTGCAACTCACTGCTTACTGGCCTACCTGCATGTGCGATCAGGCGATTGCAGCTGGTACAAAACTCTGCAGCTAGGCTTGTCTGTCGTGAGCGTCGCAGTTGAAAACATCACTCCACTTCTCGCCGACCTGCACTGGCTACCAGTCAAGCAACGAATTGACTTCAAGGTTTTGTCGCTCACTTTTAGGTCCCTTCATTCTATGGCTCCAGCCTATCTGTCAGATATACTACCCCATCAGGCCAAGCATCGTACAACCCGCTTTTCGAAATCTGACAGTCTAAAAATACCTCGTACAACCCTTAAATTCTTTGGAGACCATGTATTTAGTTCGTATGCTCCTAAAGCCCGGAACTCCCTCCCGACCTGCATCAGAACATCCCCTGACCTGACCACATTTAAAAGTAACTTAAAAACACCTATTTAGGACAGCATTTAGTGGGTCCCTGTGATTCGTTCTTGATGTGCTTATGCGTGCTGACACTGTGCATGCTGCCACTAACAACATTTGCATGCTGACCCTGTGCATGTCACCCCTAACCATGTTATTCATTTTGTTGCTTTATCAAGCATGATATAACTCACCATTCAATTGCATTTCCCTTTTCAGCAAATGTAAAGCGCCTAGAAAGAGATTAAGTTATCTGAGGGCGCTTTATCAAGTGCGTTATAATTATTATTAGAATGTTTACAACGTCACGGGTGTTGGTGTAACCTTGCCGTCGGCTTGGCATTGGCTTGCAGGCTAGGCAGTTGCTTACCGAACAGAGGTTAGGTCGTAAAGACTTATCAACCGGAAGACCATGGCCCCAAAGTGAGCAGCTGTGGTCAGGTTTTCGCCTTGAATGCCGGGGAGGGCACAAGTCATACGTAAATCGGGTTACATACAACAGCATCTTGCTTCTCATACAGCCAGCTTATCACAGTGATTGCATAAGAATTCTCCAGTTCAAAGTCAGTCGCCAAGCACAGAGTTCACATTCTCAGGGAATTGCCATTAGGCAACCTAGCCTTAACGACTAAGGTTATATGCTCGTACCCTGCAACGTATGGGAAGCACCAGTATAAAGATTAAATACTTATAGGACAATATATAAGTAAATCAAATACATTTTTGTATTAAAAGCAACCAAGAATCATGATTAGACAAGCATTCAAAGCACACAAGAAGATGCTCATTGCCACTGCATAGGACCCTTGGTTAGTAAAATGTGCTGAATATTGCACAGGTAAGAAAAAAACACTGGAAATAAAGAAATTTCACTAGGTGGCTATTCGATAGTATGTTGCTCATGCCCTTAGTAACGATGTGCAGAGTTTGGTAACACACAACAACACAAAAGGACAACTCACTCGGAAGGAGCAAATGCTGTGTGAAAAGGGAAGATGCAAGGTTCTGCTGTCCCCTCAACGAAACTATAAGTAATATGAACTATAATTCTTGCTATATCAATGCTTACTAGATACAGGGTACAGGCTATTGTAACGATCACTAGCACCATTTATAACGATATTTAATGCTGCCGTGAATAAAGCAAAGCTGCACACCGAAAGAAATGGACGACTGAATATGGGTTAGTTCAGTATCAATATCTTTCTGGGCACATTTCTATGCATTTGGCTTCAAACTAGCACTGATACTACCTTGTTACATCATGAATGTACATAGCAAACAAGCGATTCTTAGTCTGCAAGCACTTATACCTTCGTGCATGCTGGAAAAAAACAATGGTTACCAATGTGGGTGCATTCACTTTGCGACTAAGACAGGCTAGATAGGATGGTAATCAAAGCACCATCCATACCATGAGGCCGCTGCTTCGAAGAATGTAATAAGTTGTGTGAGTAACGTCAGCACCGTGCACGAGATTGTGGTATGGGTTGCCGTGCCGACTGTACCCCTGCTCAGCTGCTGCCAGAAAGTTCATTAACTTTCTGTCGTCTATCTGCAATAAGGTGAAAGCTTAGGAAAGGTGCAAGGGTGAAGCTGGAAAGCAGCAAATCTACACCTGCCATGAATCCGAGGAAGCCAAAACACAACATAACCATGCAGCTGGTGCTCGACAACATCTACTGGCATTGCACAACTACATGCTACATGACACAGTAGCTGTGATGGGAGTATGTCTGTAACCGTGTTGGCATTGTCACCTTCCACTGGTGGGCCGAAGGAAGTATTGAAGTTTGAGTATAAGTTACCTGCGACCGTTTACTCGGAATGGCAGTGCCACAACAAAACACAGTCGAACAATGACAAATGAATGCCAGAATCCAATTGAACCGTTAACACAAAATGAAGTGCACGATAGGTAAAAAACAAAGTCACAGTGACACTTGACATTCATTTGACACTCGCCCTGGGCTCGGCATTTATTCCGGGCCTGTTCCTATGACTATTAGCATTGCCCAGCCAATGCTTGATGGCTATTAGCAGAGCACGAATGACATTCACAATCTGCTGTACCAATTAAGGAAGACCATATTATTTGGAAGTAGGGAGCATCACGGCTTCTGACTTGCTTAGCCTATTAAGCTAAAACTATTTTACACGAGCAGCTTTCAATTGCCGAGGGAGATCATTGTCCAAAAGATGGTTGCAGTGGTGACACCTTCGAGCAACCACAGCCACCCCAAGCTCAGCACTGGAGGCTAAACGTGAGTCGCCTCTGCCATTTTAACTGTTCTGTGGACCGCAACCGATGGAAATTCTCAATGAACTTCAAATGTGTTTCTGGTCATATGCCAGTCAAAGAGTAAATAGGGTCGTGCTATACAGAAACACTAGTCTGAGCATGCATAAAGCACTTTATAATTGATAAGCAAAATCTGCTATATTCTCTGAAAGCGCAAAAGTGTAACAGCAAAGTAATACGAATAATAGCAACACACTTGATAAAGCGCCCCCAGTGAACTCAATTTCTTTCTAGGCACTTTACATTTGCACTACCTCATGCATGTAACAGATCGCAGACATTGCCTCTGGATTCCAAAATAGTATCCTCATATTTTATGCTCACATATTCTTAGTTGGACTGACACCCATGCTATTCGTCGCACACCTCTCTTTGAAAAGCACGTGCTGTCTGTTTCCTTTTCTGGTCATGTTGCCCTCAACCCCGTGCATTTATAGCAGCCTCTGACCGAGCTGAAACACACGGCTGTACGAAGTCGACAGATGAGGGGTATACAACTTTTGAGCTGAACTAGACCAAACGCACAATCCTCAATCTATTCACAGTATTAAATAGTGCTCATAAAACAGATGGTTGGATGGGCTTCCAGTGGTATTCTTGGAGCATAAAGATGGATGGACAGACATGCTGTTATAACACACATGCACAGTTTTCTACAAACATACACAAGTGCATATGTGAGCACACTTACAATTATGTATGTGAAAAAGAATTAACCTAGATGAGTTCTTGGGCAACTTCCACAAATTCTGCATTTTGCCAGACATATAAAAAACAGTGGAGCGAGTAGTAAAAAACCAGTTCAAATAACAATAGTAGAACTTTAAATAAGCAAGAAAGGTTCTGGAGCTAATCCCTCCACTGAGTCAGCACTTCCCACCACGCACAACGGTTTTCTCGGGAATGCTGACTTGCGCAGTCTCTGAGCTCTTTCTACTGGATCTTTTGTCAGATTTTGATGATATTAAAAACTTGGTCCTTCTTGAGTGCATGCCGTCTTTCTTGCGCATCATTGACACTGCACTATATACGTTTGCGTCTTATCTCACAGTCAGACTTCACAGCATTAATGTCAACATGTGTATCAGTCATCTTGTGAGCCTCTGAAGTATGAGGAGGGGGTGAAGCACCAGGGATCTGTGCTTAGTCCAGTTCTTTCTACAATTATTACTCTCCCTCTTGCAGATTTAATCGCCAAGAACAATCAAAGCTATCATTTTTATGCAAATGATGCACAGCTGTACCCGTGGTTTAATTTATCCATGCCTTGTTGGGCGTTGAACTTCATTAACTCACTTGCCACATGTAATTCTGACGTTTACACTGAATGGCAGCATACTTTTTAAATTGACCGCAGACTAACTTGCTACTTGTGCTGATGGGCAATCTAGGTCTAACTTATAAATTTGAAAACAACCCTCAAAATGGCCTCGACAAGTATATCTCCTTTAGAACTTTGCATGTACTATTGGTACTATAAAGATACATGTCGTCGGCAAACCTCGTCAACTCCACATTCAAGTCTCTCTGCTTACAACTATATAGCATTGCAAAAATTAGGGCCTGCTTCGACAAGAATACCACATCGACGCATCTGTGACACCCGCGACTAGATTTCTGTCACTTACTATTCGCAGGTTTTCTGGCCTATAAAAGTAGATGCTTAAAGTTGGTGCAAAACGCCTAAGAGAGACGGTCTATCGGGAACTGAGCAATTGCCAGATTGTGCTTTGAAAGCCTGGTAATTACTGCCGATTGAATTCATGAAATAGCAGAATTGACACTTAAAAAGAAGCTAAAACCATTCAGTTACCAGCAGTATTTTATGCATCTGTGTTATTTGTCTTTCGTCTGCATCTGCTTCTGAGACACTGCATATCACCACTAACTACTTGAGATACGTTTGGCATACACACCTTAAGTGCTTACAAAGTGATTTAGTTCTCTCATGGCCCCAGACAAATTGTTATCGTTATCATCACTTCCTCTGGTGGTCAGCAGGTTCGTACTTACAGGCACGCAAACACACACGCACACATCAACACTAGACACAAACGTGCACACCTACACTCAAGCATGTGCCTATGCTTGCATAGCCACATGCTCATATGACCACAAGCTAGCCCCATATGCGCCTGGCTCTTTGCCCGGTTGACATGGTGCTGGCACTTCACAACCAAATTCGTGGTAACGGTCCAATAGTAGACGACCCTTTAATGCCTTCACTCAGGCAAGATGATGCCACCAAGGCTTTTCTGCCACTACATAGATTATTGTGTTAAATAAGGTGAACTTAACATTCTTGATTAAAATGGTCTAGCCATACCCACACTGCTTTTTGTTTACTTCGCGTATAGTCCTTGTAGAATCGATTAGATGCCACAAGGCACATTGAGCAGCAGCTCAAGCACAGAGTGCTTGCGCTGAGGCATGATGAGGACCACCGACTCCACCGACTGATCCTGTACCTTAAATTTCGAGATCAAGTTCTGCCTGTGAAGAACCTCATATGTCATGTAACGTAGAGAGCAGTTGCCTGACTTGTCGTTCAACTCGAAAATGTTGAACGACCAGGAGTTTAACTCCTGAAACGTTCACAATTGGTCAGTTAGCAACAGTCTTCCCAAGCAGATGAATGCTTTCTGCCACCAAATCGGCACAAGACCTTAGAATACCTTAAGTACTTTGGCCACATCAGGAGGTACATGGACCACCTTACTGGAGTTAGTTACACTCCGATATATTCTACAAATAGATAAAGCAATTTAAGATGACCTCAGAGGACATATTGCCATATTTCTTCAATGCTTTCAATTGCACAGAAGAAATATCACAGCAGAAATAATGGGCAAGGGCATGGCCACTGATGGGAAAATGAGTCAGCCACAGATCTTTGCATCACAAAATGTGTATGAGAGAAACCTGCAAATAGTGATAGTTGGTAGGATCGCTGAGCAGGTGTGAAGGTGGAAATCGGCATTGCATGCCATGTCATAACCATGGCCTACCTCTCAACCATGAGACCAGCACGAACGGCATTCGCCACGCTCTTGAATTTCGGCCTCTCGCCTTTTGCCCTGGTGTTGCTGCTGCTGCTCTGTGCCCGCGTGAATGTTTCGGCAAGCCACTCACGAACTTCAGTCGGAACTGCATCTGGCTGCACCTCGGTCAACGAATCGTCCTCGTCTAGTAGCCGTCTGCAGACAACGAAAGCCTGCATCGTTGCAGCCAATAAGAAAGCCACTTAGCATAGCAACTGCAAACAAAGGAAGCACAGGGATGCTCATGATTGCTGAGTGAATGAATTAAGAGACGCCAGAGAGCCCTTTCAAATCTATGAGGATCGATACAACGGAATGTGCCGGCGACTTCCATTGAAATGCTACCCGAAGAGCCATCCATTGTTTGCCAGCCTATTGTGCATATTCGAGGTGTGACCCTCTGCTGCCTCAGCATGGTAGGCTCTTTCAGAGATGAATGCTGGATGTAGATCATTATAGCTTGGTTTGGCTTAGCCATGCTGTTGTCCCCAAAGCCTAGCACAGTTACTCTTTCTGAGCTTCATTTCTCCTCTAAAATGCCCTTACGTGAAACTACTCTCCTGCTGTACCGAGTTCTGTTGCAGTCTGGTGGTATGCCATATAATTCTTGGCCAATTTGGGCCTATCAGTCAGAATCATACTTTAGTGTGCAAGTATTCATGTGTGCATGTGCATTTGTAGCCATAAGTGTGCATGTAGGTAAGTGCATTTGTTGTCCGACTTTTCTTAATTTAGCGCTCTGGTTAACCCATCTTTGGCTCCACTGCATCAAATAATAATGTGTATGGCCGTTAATGTTGCAAACCTGCAAAATTTCGTTCTTTGAACCTATGGTTAGTTCGATTAGGTTGGCCGACGAACATACTGTATTTGGCGCTGGGGTGGTGCCAAAGCTTGCGAGATTGCAGCGTCAACAGGAACAGAAGGGGCAACAGACTAGCTGCTTGTGAGGAATTCTCTCAGCAGTCTGCAATGCACAGGGAATCGGCCATTCACTGTAATTATCAAGAGACGACAGCATCAGCCGTGATGTGCCCAGTTACTCGGTGGGCAAAGCAAGCAAAACACCAACAAGGATCTCAGGGGTGAAGTTGGGGCTTAAAAACTAGAAGATTTAGCAGCCTTATTTTGTATTGCAGCAGAAGAGCTGCTTGCAGAGGAAAATAAAGGATCACCTCTGGATCGTCAGGAGCAGTGAAACAATGGTCTTTTGGCCTATCCAATAATGTGGAAAACTTTAGCTCTGTTTAGACGGCTAGAAGTGATGTGGTAGATCTTTGGTGGCTATTGTGTCAAGTCAAAAGCACTCAGCAGCTAGTGCGATGAAATCAAAGATTTGCAAATGCATTCAGCCGAAAGCTCCTGCCTCGAACAGATGTAAGGCTTAGTTACAATGTTTGGGCAGCTTGAAGCATGTGCACACTGGCTTTTCGGGAAGGCTAAGTAGTCTTGCTGGGTCTGCATAAACACACGGAGCACACTGGTGAGATGTTGGTATGCAAAGACTGAAAAATTGCAACATTTTTATGTGGATGTAGAGTACCGTATGGTTTTACACAAGGCTTCTCGAAGATCCCAACCAGTCAGTCAGCAGACACAACAGAGGGAGTGAGAGAGAGAGAGAGAGGGAAAGAGAGGAGAAGGGAGAGAGAAAGAGAGAGAGAGAGAGAGAGAGAGAGAGAGAGAGAGAGAGAGAGAGAGAGAGAGAGAGAGAGAGATAGAGAGAGAGAGAGGAAAGCAACAGCAACGTTAAGAGCTTGTCGCGGCTGACAGCCGACCAAGGCAAGCGACTGATGGGTACGATTCGCTATGGGGCGCCTATCGAAGGCTTCCTCCTCGGTCGCTCGAAACTCTCAGAACAGGCGTCCCACGAGAGGCTTGCTGTGTTCATGCTTACATGTATGCTCTGGTTGCCTCAAACAGCGCACCGGAAAAGCCAGAAACTTGAGAGTGAAAAACTGCAGCTGAGCCGGGCTTGTCGTGGCCTCCTAGGAAGTTCGCTAAGCATGGCAAGAACTGTGGGATGTCTATGGACTACCACACTGAACCGGTTAATTAGCAATTCGTCAGCCAATCGAAAGCAAGCAGCCCGTTGAAATGCCGGAAGTTATAAGCAGAGTTCAAGCAACACACCATTAGTAGTGCTGCGGCAGAAAAGCTCGCAATAGCAACCTTTTCCTTTCGTGGAGTCCCTTGGGTCTAAACAAAAAAGTATTAAAATAGCAACTCGTGTGGAAGCAGCAAAGCTGAAGCTCAAGGGGGCGAGCAGTAGAATGGCAGCCTGAGACTCCAGCCTCGGCATTGCAAGCAATTGCAACCCCCTCCTTGCTCGGCTTTCCTTCTTACGAACAATGCTGCTCTTGCTACTGCTTCTGGTGCTGCTGCTGGTGAGGGGCAGCCGAACCCGGTGGCATACCTGGACTCTTCGACATACAGCATGTTCAGTAGAGATGCCGTGTACTGCAGATTTCTTATCAGCTCATCCTTGGTGACGGTCTCTTCACTCTCAAGCAGGCCAATGATGCGAATAAGCCTGTAAAGAATGGAAGCTGTCTGTCTCAGAAGTAGAGCAGGCGGCACGGGATGAAGATGCATCAGTGGTGCAGCTTGAGCCTAACCTGCTGCTGCTGCAGCTCTAATGTCATCGCAGCGATCCAGCCAACGCCCATACTAGGCCGCTCTTGCCTGCACTTTTGCAAATGTTGTAGTCTACCGACATACACCATCCGGTCGAGCGCCAAGCAAGCAGAATGGAGTCACGAGCGCCCAGCCACCCAGCCCAATTACTAGGTAATCACATGAGTGCTGCAGCAACATGCGTGTAGGAAATTAGTTGCTGAAAATCGGTTACCGGGTCATTACGCCTACGTCAAGCCAGGCACTCTTCAAAACTTGCTCTACCAGTTAACAGCAAATGAGTTCATCCTGGAGCAATGGAACCCATGCTGTGTGCTGTCGGCAGTTAGGTATCACTCGTGACTTTTCGCGGGTTCATGATAGACACTAACCGATATTTGCAGGTTTGTGAGGTAATCAAATTGCAAAACAAAATGGCCAGGCTAGGTGTGGGCAAGGAGCTTGCTTGCTTGCAGGTCGGGTTCACGGGTATCTGCATCGACCTTGCAATTATTATGGATGCCGGAAATGGGGATTTTCCAGCCGAGGCAGAGTGTCGTGCAAAAGTAGTACTAGAGTCGGTTACGTGGTGACAGATAAAGGATTGCTATAGTAGCACATAGGATCTGCAGGAGCTGCTACGATTTATATTCGCATGCTGACCGTGTGCATGTCACCTCTAACCATGTCATGCTTGTTGGCAGTGAGCATGCTACCACTAACCATATGATCATGCTTCCTTTAGACCATATGCAAACTGCCTAGAAAGAGATTAAGTTCTTGCAGGATGCTATATAAAAGTATTAAAATTGTTCATATTATTATTATAAGGATTGTCAAAATCGGGCTAGTGAATTCGTGAATGACATCCAGCATATGCAAAGTTGTCTTGGAAGAGATTCTTGGAAGATCGTCCTCTTAGGGGTTGCTGCTCACTCGTCTTAATATTGCCATTGTTTTCTGTTCTTGGGCCTGTGCGACGGCGGCATTGAGGAAGCATTGCACTGGGGCATCTCCTGGCCAATATAGAGAATGCCAAGCAGGCCAAATTGCAGTGCGACTGTGGCTGGGATAAATCCGGCAAAAGCTGTACCTGAATTCGTGCTCTAAGTGAACTTTGCACCCAAGTTAGCAAAAAGCAGATAAGCACAAGAGCACTGAAGAGCCGTGCCAGCAAGTGCCACTGCATACCGGCCGGTAGTCGTAGTCTCTTGCGATGCTACAGATCTCCCTCAGAGGCCTTTCGTTCATCGATTACTTCGTTCATTCTTTTCAGCTGAATATAGTCCGTGACTGCACTGAGTCGAGCTGCATGCACGACTTGCTTTCGGCATTAGCAGGAGCTTCCTTAAAGCTGCTCTGGGATAGCAGTTCGTGTCATTAAGTAAGGGAGCATCTCGAGAAAGTGCTCAGAGTGTCACTGGTAATTATTGGCCTCTCTGCTTCCGGAATGTCGGCAGTGATAGAACTACAGCACCTGGCTGACTTGCGAGCAGTAAATTTTGCCTCTCGATGGTAAGTCGAGTCTGAGTTCGTTTGATTCACAAGCGGCAACTTCATATGTACTACACTAATCTACCACGAACGCTTTGCTACTATGACTAAGCTAGAAGGACCAAGCATGGGTCTAGGGAATCTGGCCCTGGCCGCATTCCTTGAACATACTGGAAAATAATGTGGAAGTGTATCCTGAATGAGTGTCACTCCACCCTTCCTTTGATTGGCTGCTTCTGGCAAAGTCAAGATTTAAGCCCATCCTCGGATTCATGCCAGATAATGCAGTTTTAAGAATAACGGCTTATCACAACCCAAATGGCTGTCTGTTGGTCGCAAAGTTTTTTCATCTCATTTGCTACAAGCAAACTGCTAAGCTAAGCTGAATAGAACACACCTGTCAAAGAAACAATAGTATCAACACAGCAGTGAAAGACAGCTGAATTGCCGGAATCGGCCATCGAGGCAACCAATATGTGTTGGGTATAGCCGAGCTTTGCCTAATGGGTGGTCGAAGGGCTGTAGGTCGACAGTGAAAAGTTGCAGTGACATATCTGGGGTAGGTAGCCTAGAAACTGCATGATTAATGAAGAAGACCTACTAGCTCTCTGCACGAATGAATACAGCCTCGGGGCAGTGAAGCGTTCTGAGAGAGATCACTGAGCTGGCCACAAGCATGGCTTGACAAAAATGGACGAGAGTCACCGAGACTGGCAGTGCTTGCATTCTGAGCGATACAGCAAACGGCAGCAGCTGCTGAGAAACGCGGTTTAGCAGCTGCCGACCTATCAAAGCCAGTTGTACTTGCATACCTAAGAATGAAAAGCTACGTGAGAACCTGTCCACCACCCAGGACTCACAGACAAGCATTTCGCCAGCTGTCTGCCCTGTGTGTAGGACTAATCGGTGGTCTCGCCGTAAAACACTACGACGAAGCCGAAACAGAACTATTTAACTTTTGCCATTAGTAAAGTTATGCTTAAATTAAAAATATCCTCTTGTTGTCAGTCGGTCTCGGAATGGTTTGGGACCGGTAGTGCTGAATCTGGGGATGATGTTATCTAACAGCTCCGTCTGGCCAACTTTTCTCGTACAATCAGAAAATAGAGTCTGAAACCAGCTAAAAGAGAGAGAGAGAGAGAGAGAGAGAGAGAGAGAGAGAGAGAGTCAACAGCACAATTCAGAGAGGATTAAAGGAAATTTATTTTGAGTGGGTCTAACTGTGGCATGCTCTTGAAAGATACATTTGCATACCAATGCAGCCCTCCAATGCCCGAAGTATTGTGGAATACCTGCGTGTAATCTTCAGAGGACAATCAAGTAAGCAAATAAGCCTCGAGGAGTGCACTGAGTGCCACAGCAACGAATAGGGGGCTTAGAGCAGACCGTTGGAAAATGACGGTCGAAGAGCCTAATAACTAAGCGACGATAAAACCAAACTGTTGCTCATGGGGCACCCCAGGCGTGTAGCTGACTAGAAAACTTTGTTCTTCCAATAGGTGATGCTATTGTGCGACCATCACCTTGTACTCGGAATTTAGGTGACGTCTTAGACAGCTGCCTAAATTGTGAAAGATTCGTAATGACTGCTTTAACAGCTCAACATCACGTCCGATCCATATTTATGATTAGGAACTGTCTTTTACTGTGGCTTGTCAAAAAGTTATTTAGCTCTTTAGCTCTGTCTTCACCAGATTATTGCAGTTCCCTTTTGGTTGGGCTAATGAAAAAAAGCAGCTAGGCCATTGCAGATGGCTATGAATGTGGCTGCAAAGCTAGTTTGTAAATCCCAGAGGTTTGATCGTGTGTTTACTTTGCTGAAAGAGCTTGGATGGGTACCAATTGATTAACCGATACAGGGATACAGAGCAAAGTTCTTAAGCTAATCGACAAGGCCAGCCACGGCTTGACTCCTTCACATCTAGCTGAACTGCTGCACCAGTTTCAGCTGCCTCATGCCCTCAGCTCGTGTATGGACCATAAATTAGCTGTTCTATTCCTCTGCTTAAAGACCGTTGGCGACAGAAGATTTTGTTCTGCAGGTCCTAGACTCTGGAGCTCACTTCTAAAATTCTTATGCGCCGATATCAACTCTCCTGCTCCTGCCTATTTCAATCCTTTCCTGCGGTCCTGAGCTGCTGCTTCAATGTTACTCACCACGTCAACTGCTCTCATGACTCAGCTATGGTTCTCACTTTCTCTTTGTTGCATGAGATAAAGTCAGTTGGCTACGAAATGCGTATCGAATTCGGTTAGGCTGTGAGTGGGCTATATACAAATTTCCTGCGTAACAACCACTTTGTCTGCGTGGCTTCGTGGAGTTAACCGACAGAGTATGATGAAATTATATTGATGATCAAAAGGCTGCTAAACCACAGCTGAGCATACAATCCTAAGCAAGAGACACAAAGATCTACTCTGAAGTCAGGATTCTAAAATAAGAATTACAATGCTTTTATATAACATTAAAGAAACGATCGTTTTTATTTTTATTTAATACCTGTCATCTCACATACATGTTGGTATGTCATCTGCCATATTGGCCATATTTATGCACATAGAGGTAGGTTTGTTATGGTAAGATCTAGAATAGGCCTATGAAATTGCAGCAGCAAATCCCTCTAGACGAGCTTGAACTAGCCTGGATTCCGAATGGGATCGAATTTGGTGTCTAGTGCTCAGTTATCCGAGGTGGAACTGACTGAATAAAGCCAGTTCATGAGCACGATGCTCTTATTTGCAGGTCACTCTGGCCTAAAGTAAAAAATTGACAGTATCAGCATATTACCTAAAGCTTGAAAAAGTAGGTTTCACAAGAACATGCGAATGAGTGTGGTCTGGCAGTAACAAAAGCGCTGCCCATTTGGAAAGTTCTTCCAAAGTCATCCCATTATGTGGTGTTTGTCTTTTCTACTCGAGCCAGATCCACACCTGACTCATCTCTTATCGACAGTGCTTTAAATGTATCTCACCGTGGTCTAAACTTCCCCGTCAGCAATGTGCACACTTTTAGTTTTCAGTGCACAAGGTAAGAATAGCAAAGAAATGTAGTCTGTTGTTACAGCTGCCCGAGACCAGTCCTTCAAACTTAGCATGCACATATCCACAGGGAGCTCTTCAACTACCCTCGTCAGTACGACTAAACAGCAATGAGGGAAAGCAACGTAGGCTCAGATAATGCACCTTCTCACAAGCAAACTATTAGCTGAGTTATCAAAAGCAGTTGTCTAACTTTGTTGCTGGATCAAAGGCAGCGTTTTAGCGTTGGCTGCCGACAGTGCCTCATTAATCAAGCTGATCAGCTGCTTAGCTGATCCAAAGTCAACACAAAATCTGGTCATAACTGCTCGAAGATAGTATGTGATCTCTGGTGATTATAAGCAAGATAATGTTAGTGTGTTATCCTCGGCCAGCTAATGCCAGGGATCTCTAAGGTGGGCTGAGCAAAAGCCAGGAAGTTCGAAGAGCACTAGCTGTGGGCCGTGACATGGTACTGGACTGCTGCGACAGGATGGAAGAGGCTAAACCTGACCTGTCGGCACACATCTTAGGAGCCAGTAGAGAGTCGATGGCTGGCAGCTGCTCCATGGGGGCCAGGCTGTGGCCGATGCAGCCTTCTTTGACGACCGCAGCAGCCAAGTCGGAATGCTGAGTTGGGGCAGCACCTGGGACGTCTGCTGCTGCTGCTGCATCTACCACATTCGTCATTGCAACTTCGGCACAGCCGTTCCTGGCAGATTCCGAACTAGGTGGCTTTTCTTTCCTTGCAGTGGGTCCATTCTGTTGGTTTGCCATCGATGAGCCTACAGAACGAGAGGACAATATGCAGAGGCTGCAAATATCAGGTGCTCTGCGAATACTCCAAGTTTCCCTTTAACACGTGCTGAACAGCCAGCCGTCGGGTTAAGGATGTCTAAGCTCGACGGTTTGAATGCTCCCAATCACGACACCTCAGCTTCAAACACTGAATGCAAGAGCCGTAGCCATAGTAACAGCTGGCCCGAGCACTGGCTCGAGGCTGGTCCAGCTACCATCACTTCAGTGGCTGCCTGATGAATTTTACACAGGCCAGAGACAAGCAGCTAGCTTCTCAATAGTACCTTCGGGTAACTACTGCCTGATAATGCAAGCCATGCTAGCGTTATAGCTCCGAGAGCCTGCAATGCCCGCCCTGATCAAGAAGGCCAGAAAATAATATTTCAGCATTCCTATACCGATGGATTATGCATGTTAAAATGGCTCTGAGAAAAAGAGGGAGACAGTTAGACAGATCGAGATAGACGTAGAGAAAGATCTAGAGGGGGAGAGAGTGAGAATCCGATACAAGCAAATAGAGGGAGATAAAACATAATCGAGGACGAGACCAGAGAGTGAGAAGGGACAGAAGAAGAGACAGAGACAGAGAAGGCATAGAGAGAAGAAACAACAATTTGTCTCACTCGAAGAGTGACAGGTAAAAGACAGAGACGGAGACTTAGATAGCAATGGATACAGAGTGAGGAAGAAAAACAGAAAGGGAGAGAAATAGAACAGACAAAGATAGAGAGACAGAAGCCAGAGTGATCTTAAGAAGATAGATAGAAAGAAAAAGTTGAAGAAGGAAGAAAGGGAGCGAGGTAGGGAAGTGAGGGAAGGAGGGAGGGAAGGAGTGAGGGAAAAAAGAACAGGAGGGTTTGTAAATGGCTCACCGCTAGCAGCCTTCTGTCCCAAAAGATATTACTGTCCTTATCAGTATCCTCAAATCCTCATGCGGTCATGCGATCAGGTCACAAAACAGCCCCCAGATCGGCTTCGTAAACGTGCGAGTTATACTTAGGCTGTGTGTAATTGGAGTTTAGTCAACAGTTAAAACACAGTTTAGCATGGCGCAGCATAGTCTTTGCGGCTTTGTGGAGTTCCAGATGACGAGGGCAGATGAGGATCTTAAAAAACATACATAAAACGCCATCTCCTAAAGCACCAACAAACACTGCCGCAATTTCTTTTCTTCGGTTGCAACTAAGGTAGGGCATGCCTGGCAGCACTGCAAAATATCCAAGGTCAGCTGAAGACTGAGCCAGTTGCAGTCTTCTGTTTAAAATCTGTTTGCTATCTACTAACCGGAGCTGGCCTTTGACTCATTACAGTACTCGGGGCTTGTCTCGTGTTACAATCAGAAACAGTTAGATACATTGCAGCTACGAAGCAAATGCATAGAGCTAAATAAAATCAGATGGCAGAGTCACTCAACATTTTAACCACGATCTTTGAAGAAAGACTATCAAATGCAAATTTATAGAAATGAGCCAGTCAAAATTGGACAGTACTATATGAGGTGACTGTCAACCAACTCCGGGTACCAGGCATGGTCTACAGTATCTGCAGTCTAATTTCGATAATTTTCATAAGATTACTGATCATTGGACGACTTACCACAGCCACAAGGTCTGATGGATGGGCAATCATGGATAAGTAGTCAAACAAAATAGATATTATCAACACTTGTAAATTTATTAAAAAGAGTAATCAAAGTTTATCGTCATTATTAGTGTCATTGATGTCTGTGTGTCCTACAAAAAAGCAATACCTCAAACGGATTGATGTCATACTTTGTATTTCTTAGAAGCTTATAGTTCTGTACCGGCTACTCCTTAGCTGTCTTTCGCTTTATATGCACCAGAGAGGCTGTCATAGCACTGTCAGAATTTATTCAGCAAACCACTGCTGAATGTACATGATGAAATCCCTGCTTTGATTGAGTGCATCCTACTTGCACACCATCCGTCAGCTGCTAGTAGTGCTCGCAAGACCTTCTGCGGGGTGGCACCGACTCTAGTTCTTGTCGGAACAAGAAAAAGATAGGAGGCTGCAATTTTTTTCCATACTTAAACATGACAACTAGAACATTCCATTAAGCAAATAGAATACGTTTGGAGCTACCTGTACCGGTTGAGCAATCAACTGGCAAAAATTAAAGAGCGTGTCGTGGTGCAGTTAGTAAAGCTATATAGAAATACCAGCATACCAATGCATTAAAAGGTAGAATAGTAACAGTACTAATACAAGATATTGCTTTTAAATTGCTTACATAGACATTGCCTATACATGTTTGCAAATGAATCGATTAGGGCTGAGAATTGTGTTGCTATTGTTTAGCTAAGGGCAATCTGCTTTAATAATTTTAATAATTTATTTGTATAACACCCTAAGAGAACTTAATCTCCATTCAAGTGCTTCACATGTGGCTCAGGGCTCGAGCTCACGACCTCGGTCAGACCTTGGTCGGGGGGGGGGGCATAACGGCCGACTGCAATAAATCACCCTATGGTCGGACCGGTAGGTGGAATAATAAAAAGCACTGCGATGAAGAGTCTCTATGAGCATAAGTCATTGTAGTAGACAGTTCACGTGACCAATCGCCAATGATATGTTTTTTTCTAATATTGGCAGTCGGAGTGTTCCATCAATTTCCTGAACATCTATGTAGCTATCGCTGAGCTTCATCACCCTGAAACACGGTGTCTCATGGTTATTTTTGTACGGTACAAATTTACTGGGTTTGTCTGGCTTAGTCTGTTTTACTGGGTTTGCCGAGGCAGTCTCATGCTGCAGCTCGTTCATTCTGCTTACTCTGATAAGCAAGTGCTCCAAACACCTAGGCCAATCGCTTTGCTCTTTTGTACTTCTTCAATCACAATAATTCACGTACTACTACAATCTACTTCATTTTTTTGAAATATAAACATGGCCTTTAACCTTAGAGCACAAGGCAAACAAGAAATAGAGGCAAAGCAAGCATTTATTTCTGGTTTGCTTGATTTGACACTCTGACTTAACTCAAAAGGACTGAACTTGCTGGACTGACCGTGTGGTTTACCAAAGTCTCAAACAGAGGCATGTAGAGCATATCACTTGGAAGTGATAATAGCATTGTATGATCTGCAGTCGGTGACTGAACTTGGCCACCGAACTATAATAAGCTAAAGCTACAAAATCAAGGCTCTTTTACTGTCAGCAGGGAACAAGCAGAGACTGTCCATCCTTTGACAATCCACTGACCAAGCCGCAGGATCAGAAGAATCAACACAGCACTGCATCATAGCCGTCCTCACTGTTCAGATCTCCTCTGGGCTACAAAAAGCTGCTGGACAGTTTTCCTTTCCTACCCCGAGCACTGAGCTTGTGTCTTGCATACTGAGAAAAGAAAACTGACCTCTGTGAGCAGTGGATCGCTGATGCAGTAGCTTGAAAGATCCAATGTAGCAAGTGCAGGTACATCACCGTGCTTCGTTGTAGAGGCTCAGATGGTGGCCGAAAGTTTCAGAATGGTAGATGTAGATATTGGAAAGAGTTAAGTGGTCACGGAATAGGAAGGGTTCTTAGCAAGCCACGATACCTTGGCCACGTCAGGCAGAGATTTAGTAACTTGTGCAACAGGATCGGTGTGGTGGTAATCCAACTAGTGACGGCGCACCAGCATCCAGCATGGGGAAGCTACTTTCGGTGTAAAACAAAAATGAAAGCCACCACTGGCATTTGAGCATTCAAACATGTAGAACTATGCGCCAAGTAAATATACAAAGTCATATGAGTGTGAGCACATGCCCATGCACAAACACACACATACACACTCACACACTTACACAAACACACACACACACACACACACAAACGTATGGGGGCATGGACATACATTAACAGAAATGCGCATGCATTTGCTCACCACACCATTGTGTGCATGCACACGCCTGCACATGCTTACGAGTCAACCAATGCCCCTACTATATTTGAAGTTCTAGGCAAAAATTTTATACAGCTTCTGCACGTAGACCCGATTAGCCGATGAGGCCTATGCTGGATCTGCTCAGCCGACTTTGAACTGGTGCTGGCTAGCTTGTGGTCACTGGATGAGTTAACTAAGGCCCCCATCAAAGATACAAAGATACAGTGAGTCACGTGCATGCGGCGTTAAAGTAGGCATATTAGACACAGCAGAGCATGCTTTGACAGTCTATATTAGAAAAAGCTAGAGGCTATGGTGAGGAGGTCAATTGATAATGTAATCGAAAGCAGCTGAAAGCAAGTATCATGTTCGAAGGTGAATAAAGCTGAGACATAACAAGTACTCTATCTCAAAGAGCAAGTCATCCAGAATTTCTTGCTTTTAACGACATCCTGTTGTGGTGCACTCGAAGACAGCTGCAAAAATACACGGACTGAACTTCTACTGCGAAATATAAGTGTCAAGGCATACACCTTCAGTTAATTCGTGTGCAGCTGGGCCTACTTGTGGGTACACAAATCAGTGGATACTATTTTGATGCTGATGTGAATGCTTAATGCTGAGAAATTCGGTGGAAATTGATTTCCTACCGTTAGAGGTTTACGAAGACGGCAGCTTCAACTGCTTCATGTTGGCTGCTGCAAGATTACTGGCTGTGGATGGCTCAGTTTAGTTGCATGCCGAGCGCATAGCAGCTGCATACAGCTGCTGCAGAGAAGATCATGTAAATGCTAAGCAGAAGACTCTGGTCTGCACAGACCAGGAGTTCTGACACTCGACAGGGATTATCTGATCGTAGGATCACCTGAAATTTGCAGCTAGGAATTAAATTGAGATGATTTCCAAATCCTAATGACCCTTAGAGTCCCGACATCTCACTGCCTATCCTCAGGTATGCATATTACTTTCTGGCCAAAACACTAACTGATCTAGACCCTACCCTTAAGTCTTTCTGAAACATAGATGGCTGTTCACAGATACACAAGGAAAAGGTTAGGCTTTATCGCGTTAGATAAATTACAGAGAAGACTCGGCAGACGTATCTTAAAAGCAAGCTTTCCTTAGCATCTAAAATATTGACAGGCCATGACAGGAATCTCAAAGAATTGCTCGTGAGTTGCCAAATCGTTAAATGCATACATTGAAGCCCCCATCTAGTAAGTGATGAGCTGCCCTGAAGTTAGTAGGATGACCTTACCGGGATTTGGGATTCAATAAACTTTTCTGTAGCAGCAACAATATGGTCAAATAAAGATGTGAAGCTTAGAATACCAATACTAAAGATGTAACATTTGACAGACCTATCACGACAACACTTTTGGTTATAGACGAAAATGAGCTCAATGAAACAAGAAAAAGAAACAAGGTCTTTCAGTAATGAAGATTCGCAAGAAGCCAAGACGACTTTAATTATGATTTTAACCTTGTCGCACGAGCAAATGAAGGGGAATATGGTGCAGAAAAAGAATTAAAATCGCGGCTGGCACAACAAACGAGGTGTAGCCGAACGGACACATAAAACAAGCTGGGTGTCCTGTCCTAAAATGACCCTAACCTAGACGGTCACATATGCTTCACAGTTAAGTCTTCTGACTTTCAGCTACTAGTCAATTCAAAGATTCGGGCCGGCTTAGACGAGGTTACCATAGCCAAGCTGGTTCATGCATTGGTGATACCCGTCTAGACGCATGTAATTCACTACTAGTAGGCTTCTCGACTCGGCAATAAAGCAGTTAGTGCAAGGCTGTGCAGCTTTGCTTGTCTAACCTAAACCTCACAACTTTGCCCAATTACACCATGTCTTACTTACAGAATTGGCTTGATAGAAAGCAGCATATCAATTTCGAGGTTCTGTAACTCACTTTTAGATTCCTTAATTATCTTGCTCCACCTACCGATCAGAAATACTGATACTTTCCCATCAGATTTTGCATTTTTACGAACTATTTTTCTGCCCAAAGTCTATGCCTCTAGAGCATTGCAATTCTCAGACTCTCAATGTTAGAAACTATACCTTGATAAAAGGCAAATGCAGCCACTAAAAATCTGAAGAAGCAGTAGTGGCTGGGCATTCTTGCAGCTTGCTCCTCGACTAACTTTGCAGTGGCAACAACTTGCACTGGACCTCTGTACAGCTGATCACGCTCCATAACAACAGGAGCAGTTCTGTATGCATAGCAGCCAAATGAAAGCAGTCCGATTCAATTACATAGCTGAGCTAGCTCGGCAACTGCTGGCGAACGTGCCCTAATCGAATGGCACACGTGCCTGCTCATTACAGGAGCCTATGAGACTCCTATGGTTATTCTGTACTTGATGAGAAGGGCCCATCAGCAGATCAACTGGCTGACTCAACACCCTCATTTACATAGTGGCAGACGGGCCTTACTGGCCACAACCCTGCTTTCCCATATGAACCGGCGGCCTGGGTCGCGACGTGAGATTACCTTAGACATGCACGCTACGAACCAGGAAGCATTGCAGCCCAAGTAAGAACAGAGCACAAAAAAAACAACAAGATTGACCTTAAAGGATGCTCATAACGAAAAGGAGACAAACGTACATAGTCGTCACCAAACCGTTGAAAGCAAGCTAAAGCTGGTGGTAATTCTGTCGACATCACACACTGCTAAGCATTAAGCTATGCTCCACTTAACTAACTAGTGTCTGAATGAGATTCACAAGGCTTGCAAATTATCCCTTTAATCATCCTTTTTCAACGAATAGCATCCATTTTTCGATATATGACTTTTGTGCACATTGATCGGAATAATTTAGCAGGACAATGTCAATCGATACTCAAAAGACATAATTCCGCTGAGACTGCCATTCTCCGTGTGACAAATGACATCCTATGAAGCACTTACAATAGTAACATCATTGCTTAGGGTCCTGCATGATTGATCTGCAGTTTTGACACTATTGATCAGAAGATCCAAGCACTGTTACAACCATATCAGAGCTCATCTGACCGACCAATTGCTATTGGGGCACGACGTCGTGTCCGTCGCTTAAGGTATTAAATTCTGATCCAGAAGACCAAAAACCAGAAGACCACCACTTGTTTCCTCAAGGGTGGGTACTCGGTCAATTTTATTCTTGAGCTATAAAGAGCCCCTGGAGAAGCTAGTTCTGCCGACAACATCGGTGGTCACTTCCACGGTGGCCTGCTATACTAACCATTCCAGCCATCAAAATATTTCTCATCATTTAAGAAAATGTGCTGCCATCCATGTAGAGATGTCATCAGTACATGCAGCAAGGGAGTCAAGAGAATTCAAGGTGCTCGAAGGCTGGGAGGGATCAAAGCAAAGGTACAACTGAGCGTCGTCCGCATAGAAGTGAAAGCCTAGATTGTGCTTGGCAATCACATTAACAAGAGGGAGAGTATAAACCGTGAAAAGAACCGGACTTAGCACGGAGCCCTGAGGTACCCCATATTTCATAGGTACCTCGGATGATCTTTGTCCAATTACATCAATACTCTGGAGTCTCCCACAGAGACAGGACCCGATCCATTGTAGAGCAGTGCCGGTGTATGATGCTCAAGCGAGATGAGAAGTGCTCAAGTAGAATTTTGAGATCGACATTACTAAAAGCTGACGAAGAAATGAGTAAAACAAGCAGAGATACTCTATCCATGTCTGCATTCCTACGTAGGTCGTTGTACACCCGAAGCAATGCTGACACTGTGGAGTGATTAGCTCTAAAGCCAGACTGGAACGTATTAGCAAGGTTTGAAGTTTCAATATATGAGTTGAGCTGGTCTGCTACGACTCGTTCCAGTGTCTTTGATAGGAATGGTAGAAGGGAGACTGGGTGGTAGTTGCTCAAGTTCTCTTGGTCTAGTTTTGCTTTCTCTAGAATTGGCCTGACTAAAACATTTTTGAAAGGTGCTGGGACATGACCTGAGGCTAATGACATATTAATGATGTTAGTTATGCATGGCAGCAGCAGATCAATACAACGTGGGGGCAGGACAGTGGGAATAGGGTCCGAAGGACTTGTTGTCTTCTTTGATTGGGATATGTACTTGCTACTGGATGTCTGCTGATTACCTTGAGCTAAATTACTTTGCATGACAAACCTCAACCGTAGGCTGGAATAGATGACTACTTAATTAGAAGTGCTTCAGGTTGATCAGCATCAATAGCTGGTCAAAATGGTTCCCTCTTAACGATGAAAACGTTTGAGTCAGAATACATCACAAAGCTGGTCATCATTTTCGATCGCTGTCCGTGATTAAAGGCAACTACTTACAATAGCAGCTGTGTCTTGTTAAAGCACTTGCTAGCTCACTCACTCAGGCACTCTCTCTATCTCTCTCTCTCTCTCTCTCACACACACACACACACACACACACACACACACACACACACACACACACACACACACACACACACACACAACTGCTCTCCTGCTGCCGACTATGGCACATCCTTTCCAGCGGTCCGGAGCTGCTACTTCCATGCTACTCACTACCTCAACTGGTTTCCTGACTCTGCTATGCTTCCCACGTTCTCTTTGTTGTGTGAGATGAAGTCTTTGGACTACCCAATGCTTAATGAAATCTGCTTAGGTTGTGAGTGCCCAATTTAAAACTCTCCCGCGTTATACCACCATAGTCTTTGTGGAGTTACAGATGGAGATAATAATAATAATAATAATAATATTGCACTTGATAAAGCGCCCTCAGAGAACTTAATCTCTTTCTAGGCGCTTTACATTTGCTGCAAAGTGATACGCAATAGAATAGTAAGTAAAATCATGCTTGAAAAACAAACAAAATGAATAACATGGTTAGAGGTTACATGCACTGGGTCAGCATGCAAATGTGGTTAGTGGTCACAGGCACAGTGTCAGCACGCATAAGCACATCGAGGACGAATCACATGGACCCACTAAATGCTGTCCTAAACAGGTATGTTTTTAAGTTTCTTTTAAATGTGGTCAGGTCAGGGGATGTTCTGATGCAGGTCGGGAGGGAGTTCCAGGCTGTGGGAGCATACGAGCTAAATGCACGGTCTCCAAAGGATTTAAGGTTTGTACGAGGTATTTCTAGACTGTTGGATTCCGAAAAGCGAGTGGTACGATGCTTTGCCTGATGGGGTAGCATATCTGAAAGATAGGCTGGAGCCATAGAATGAAGAGACCTAAAAGTGAGCGACAAAACCTTGAAGTCAATCCGTTGCTTGACTGGTAACCAGTGCAGGTCGGCGAGAAGTGGAGTAATGTGGCAACTGCGACGCTCACGACAGACAAGCCTAGCTGCAGAGTTTTGCACCAGCTGCAATCGCCTGATCGCACATGCTGGTAGGCCAGTTAGCAGTGAGTTGCAGAAGTCGAGACGAGATGTCACGAATGCATGGACCAACTTGGACGTGGTATCCTTATCTAAACAAGCTCTAATTTTAGCAATGTTATGAAGCTGAAAATAGGCTGATTTGACTGTGGAGCTGATGTGGTCGTCTAACGAGAGGTCGCTTTGGAATATGACACCTAGATTTCGAGCTGATTCAACTGGAGATATGCTGGCAGAGCCAATTTTGAGAGTCAGCCTTTCCAATTTCTGAATAACACTTGGTTGGCCCATAACTAGTAAGTTAGTTTTATCATCGTTTAGTTTTAGAAAATTTGCTGCCATCCATGATCGGATGTCATCAATGCATGCAGCAAGTGAGTTGAGAGAATTATTAAGAGATACATTACATTACATCACTCTTTCTCTCTAGAATGGATTGTTGTACATTAGCATTGTCAGGAATGCCAATAGTATAAATTAAGCTTTTACAGTTGGTGATGAACTTAGCTGCAAGCGCTGTTGATAAATTTACGCAATTTTCCCGTTCCACCTTTGAAACAGGAGCTGCGATTGTTCCCGGTAGATCGACGTTTAAAGGAAATATTTTTTGACTGACTCATAACGCCTGCCATGGTCGGCTCTGCCATACCTTGCTGAACTGTTGCACTAGTTCAGCTTCCGTGTGCCCCCCATAGGTCTCCTTATGACAGCACGTCCCCTTCTTTGACATATTTGACAGAGTTTGATGGTAGAAACTTTTGCTCTGCTGTTTCCAGACTCAATAACTCACTTCATAAGTTCTCATACAACGACATTATCTCTGCTGCTGACTTTTGCACAGACTTTCCAGCTGTCGCTTGATGCAGCTAGTATGCTACTTTCTTCCTCGATTGTCCACCTGAATCAGCAATGCCTCTTTTTTACCTTCGTTTTGCAAGCCCGGTGTCTACCGCTCGGGAATCGAATATCAGAATATTGTTTAGGCTGTGAGTGTACTGTTGAATATTCTCCAGAATAACAACCATTTAGTCTGTGTCGTTTCGTGGACTTGCAGATGAAAGTATGTAAATACTGTATATACATTCGGTACGTAGACACACTAGTTGTAGCCTTTGGGTGTCTAGCATTTAGCCACATATCTAGTGCAGCTCCAGGCATTCTTTCAGCATTTCAGCTGAGGAGAAAATTTGTTCGTCAAAATCGGACACGGGCCGAAAGCTGTAAGGTAAACTTTAACGAATGCGGTCAGTTTTTCGTGGTGCAAGTGCTATAACTGAAAATCAGTGGCAGCATGTGCACGCTCATGTCCAGTCAGTACCGATATGAGCCCATAGCGAGCAGGTATTTACAAGCTCGAAAAACAAAGTCCGGAAGTTCTTTGACAATACCTTTCTCATTTTCTCACATAATGCACAGGGATTCCAACCTGATGGTTAGTTAATGAGGAACAAAGAGATGGAGGAGGCACAGCAGAAGCCTTTAAGATAAAAACTCATCTAAGTACATAATCAGTTAAGTGGTCTTCATGAAGACACATCAAATGCCCTCGAAGTATATTGCAGCGGCAAACATTTTCTATTGCCACGCGACTCAGATATGACGGAGTACAAACATATATGTAATGTTTTTCTAAACAAGACCGAAACATGGAAGGATTCCGAATAAAAAGGACGAAATGATCCCTAGTGGTTGGTACAGGAGCAGCCTCTCTGAAAAGTCGTGATGACCCAAGCAATACCTAGGTAAAATAATAATAATAACAACAACAATAATAATATATTTGTTATAGCACCTACAGAGAACTCAAATATCTTTTTAGGCACTTACATTTGCAGTAAAGGAAGGATGATTGAGTGGTTGGTGGTAGCATGCTCAATGACAACAAGCATAATTGGGTTAGAGGTGACATGCAAACGTCGGCATGCAAATATGGTGAGTGGCAGCATGCACAGTATCCAGTCTGAGACCACAGCAATACGACCCACTCATGTGGTGAATTTCTCTTCTTTTAAAGTCAATCCAAATTTTCATGGTAGCTATCTCAAAAGAAGCGAACCGATTGATATGGCAATCAAGGGCGCTGGCCAGTCAACCTGGTAGTCCAAAGAGTTGGAGAGTGCACATTAAGTATGCAAGACACCGTGAGTCAACAAAACACAGACTAGCAGTGAGAAGGACAGAAAAATAGAATGGGAGATGAGCAGAGGAAGAGAGCGAGAGAGGAACCTAAGAAGAGAGAGTGTGCGGGATAGGAAGAAAGAGAGATGTAGAGAGAGAGAGAGAGAGAGAGAGAGAGAGAGAGTGGGAGGGAGAGAGCTAGAGAGAGAGAGAGAGAAAAAGAGAGAGAGAGAGAAAGGAGAAGGGGAGAGAGAGAGTGAGAGAGAGAGAGAGAGAGAGAGAGAGAGAGAGAGAGAGAAAGAGATGGCAAATCTATGGGGTAGTCTATACAGTGAGGGCTGCATGATTAATAAAAACCAGAGGGCTACAGGATTATTAAATATCAGCTAAACCTCTTGAGATTATTTTCCTCTAATCACTAAACATTTTGTGTTGGCTTGAATTAATATGGCATCCATTAGCACGTTAGCTGCCCGGCACATGCCTATAATAAATTGGCATGCTGCTGCCTAACAGCCGGCAGGGTTCATCTGGGAGCTTGTGTATGGACTCAGCAGGCATTCAGCTGCATCAGCTGCTCAACGAGGCAAAGGGGCGCCTAAATTAGCTAACCTGCTGCCGAGCACCATGCCTGCTGCCTGCAAACTGGAACAGAACTCAAGTGGATGGCAGCAGAAACAACGCCGACCGAAGCAGTCGGTAACTTGGCTGCACACATCGACTGCAACAAAAATGTCGATGATCATCTTGTTTGCGCACTGGCAAGACTAAGAACATCCGTGTGACTGTAGCTTAGCAATGGCCAGTGGTGGTGGTGGTTTGGTAGCTTCAATAGCTAAAACCTACTGATTAGCAGGGATCGATTCTTTGGGTTTGACTCCCAACCTCACTAGCTAGCCACTACCAACTGAAAGTGATGCAACCAAACCCAGCCTTTCTATCCCAACGAGAGCACTCTATTATAAACATGTACACTAATTCAGGCAGTACGCCTGGATTAGGCCAGAGCATGTAAGTGTAAACGTCGAGCCGCCAAGGCGTTAAAGCCCTGCGTTGAGAATCGAAAGACAAGCAGCTTCGACAGCGCAGCTGGTACAGCACTGGACCGGTGAGCCCGTGGTTATGGATTCGCTCTTTATTACGAAATTATGAATGTTCTACAGAGTCAAGGCCAGCAGCCAGAAACGCTTCTGTGGCATGAACTCTGTAGGTAGCAGCCTCTGGAGTAGGGAGTCTGGGACTCTGGGTTTCTGCTCTCTCACCAGTATCACAGTCATTATAGGGCTATCAGAGAAAGTCCACCTATCTAGGCATAAAGTTTCATGCCCTTTGTAGCTGTAGGAGAGGCCCCCAGTTGGTGGTAGCATGCACTTAACCACGCCTATGTCCACCAGGACATTCTCCTAAACCAAGAATTCTGTCAGCCTTTAAGGTGTCACGGGTTCTCAAATGTTGCACAACACTTATTAGCAAAGACAAATCTCGGCAGGCCCACATGCTGGTTACTCGGTTTACCCCCACGTGATCACGACTTCTGTGTTCCTCCAGCATTATAAACTTGTACTGTCAAGGCTTAACTGACAAATGTCCACGTAGGGCAGAACCGAGACCTTTATTTCGAATACGTGAATCCAAAAGTTATCGCAGCCAGTCAGACGGCATGCACATCATCCGTTCATGCATTAATCGAGCTGGATGAAAAATGCCACATCTAGCTCCACCCCACTTGGAACAGCCACTCCCATGACTGAGTATTGCAATCAACCTGCCAGCCTGGCAACATACAATGTAGCACTAGCCCGGAGTTTCGGAGTTCAGAGGTAGAAGTGATCTGCCTCTTGAGCCATGTAATCTGTGCCAATAAAGTATGCAGCGATAGAGAGCCCAGAACATGTGAGGTTTGCTAACAGATCGATTGCACATACAACACTCAAGAGTCTTTTGACTCACCCTCCCTGAAATCCATCCCCAGTCCCCTTCTCAAGTGCACCAATCTGCACAGCAGTGTGCACTCTTCAGCATACTGACCTACCTTCTCCTAGCCTTGCCCTCATTGCGGTTCACTCAGTCGAGGCAGCAATTAGATAGGCAAGCTTCTCTGACTTGGCTCAAAGTTCTTCCTTCTGTGTGCAGCCTATCCTTGTGCCACATTCCAAAGTGGCCAGGGCAATGGGCGATACTGCCTATCATCATTCTCTGCTGCTACAAGCTAACTGGCTTTAACAGAGACAACCTGCAGTTTCCTTATTGCAGTCACCTGACGATTTATGGGTTCGCATGCATTGAAGGCGTCGCCAGTGCTTTCCTTTACAAACTGTCTAATATAACAACCCTGCCTCGTCAACAGAGCTTGGTGAAGGCATACTGGGCTGATTTTCAGGTAAACTTGCACTCCCATCAAGCCTCTGCAAAGAGCCGTCTGCCTGTGCAGTCAGGTTATCATTACCATTATCAGATACCTACTAGTTGGTACTGCTACTCGCTACATGCTTTGCTACTACCTTTGCTAGATTTACTGTATGCACTAGACCAGCCCCCAAGCCAAAGCAGCCTCTGGAAATTGGCTAACCGGGCTCAAAAGTGCACTAATACGATCAGTAAAGATAAATCTAAAAAAGGCTGCTTCCTCTCTCTATTTCTCTCTAACTTCTGTGTACCGATGATCTCCATGATAGCGACAGCTATCTTTCAGGATATGTGACAGTTCAGAAGAAAAACACGGTTTCTTATGGAGACTAAACGGAATGGAGGCCAGTACAGGCCTCCATTCCGTTTACCTACAAGCCCATTTACTCAAAAGAGGCTAATCTTTCGGTGGCAGCTCACTTGCTCATGCAGAGCAGTGTGAAGAATCACCTTGAAGCATGTACTCTACCGAGTAAGAGAGCAAAGCCGGCACTCCTGGAGCGAGAAGATGGATGAAAAGAGGTGCCCGGTGGTTCTGCCACTGTAATGGCCTGGGTTGAGAGGGAAGGGCAACCCAGTATCGAAACTAGACGAGCCACTGACGACCTGCCACTATGCCAAATCGGTGGTCACCTAGCATACAAGGACCAGCGGGAGGAGCAGAAGGCAGGCCAGCAGAGCTTGCCTTGCCATCGATTGCCTCTCGGTATTTGGAGCTTTGGCTGTGGCGAGGTCTGTTCGATTGTTGGCTAGGTAACCAAAATGTCCGACGGAAACTGACAGCAAACTTCCCGGCAAGGGCTCGAGTGCCTCAGTAGAGTTTTTTCGGTCGGCAGGATACTTAATCCTGACAAGAAGCAACATACGGTGCTTATAAACATGCTACGGCTTGCTGATACTGGTATGGAGACGCAGGACTTCTGACTGCCTTGGTTTGGTCCGTGGGTAAAGTGCTTGCCTCTTGCGACCAGGATCGTGGGTCCGAGCCCTGCACGGCAACCAAAGCAGCTGGATGAGTTAAGTTTTCTTTGGGTGCAATACAAATGAAAAATATATATATATATATATATGCGGTCAGAAAGCACTGCTTTTCTTTAACAGTTCGGTCCTCGCCCCCATTCAGTCTAATTTGTCGTACAGGCAGGATATGAGAGATGTTGGTTGTCTCACTGTCTCGGTGTCACACAACGGAGGAGTGCAACCTTAGATATTCTTAGAAACTCGTTCATCGGGACCTACCAGCAATTTACAGTCAAGCCTGGTCGAATGGTCAGCTTAGTCATAAGCACTGCTTCGTCCGTTCTAATGCGTGAAATCCCATCCTACCTACCGAGTGGCTACGGCAGCTCGGCTCCGGCAGCAGTTACTGAACTTCAGCGCGACGGCACGACTCAAAATGCTCACTGGCTGTCACTGCCAGGTTCGCGGACAACTGGACGGTCTTAGCCTAAAGTAAATGTAAAGTGCTGAAAAAAGATATTGAGTTCTCTGAGGGGCTTTATCAAGTGTATTATAATTATTATTATTAACCTCTACTCTTACAGCACCCGAGTTATGCGAAAGCAAATGTACTCGGCCGACGACGTAACAACGGTAGGTCTAGGGGTGGCCGCTCGGTTAGCAGGCGCCTCGTGCTGTTTCCCTCCAAAGTGAAAACAAAAATTTGAGAGAGGTTGGTCCAGGGAGATGAGTTGATTCCTTCGCCTATGGCCGGCGCTCCAGCGACGCTCACCAGTTCCAGAGGGTGCTTGTTTAGTCAAGGCTTCCGGCGGCGGTAGCTTCGCGCGGCGGGTCGCCCGGACCTCGAGCTCGGCACCCGGGGTCGGCTATCCATGCCGTAGACGTAATGACTCCGGGTCGCGTTGCCTCGCGTCCGAAGGAGCAGCCGCGTCTAGCATTACGTCTGCTCGCTCACTGGCTCACCTGGCGGTGCGCCCAGCCTTTAAGCGACGTCCGCCGTATCGCTTTCCGTTTGCTAATTTTTCGCCAATCAAACTGACGGGCGATTTAGCAGCACTTTCACTCTCCGACTGCCGGCCGTGCGTTTTCCGGCGACCAGCCCGACTGGCTCCGGCCACAGAGCAGCCGCTGGCTACCCTTTACTTATCTCCGACGTCTGCGATCGTAGCGAGAGCTAAACGTGTCTCGCATGCAAGCAAGAACTCAGCGGTGGAATGTCCCGGGACTCATCCGAGGGCCAAGTCGGCGTAGGTACTTTGTAAGCTCATTCGTGGGCTTGGTGAGTCCTACCGGACAGGTAGTCGTTTACATCCCGCTCCAGGCTAGAGTAGCCGCAAAGGGTCTCGTACCTCAATACGAAGGAGGCAGCTGAGTCAGCCGGCCTTTACTTTGCTTCCCCTTCCACTGGTATTCAAGCCAGGGCTGAGGAGCTCGAACCAAACCACCCAGGTCGGGAGTTCAGCTTCTGCGGCAGTCAATCCTTCCCCCCCCCCCCAACTACAAGCAGCTGACCGTCGACTAGGCTCTTCTGCGGCTATATAAATGTGGCCGGTTAATCAGCCGACCTTTACCTTACTTTTTGTTTGGCGTGCTCAGTAATAAGGCAGACGCGTTGTCAAACGTAGTGAAAGAGGCGCGCGAACGTAAATTAACTTCCGATTATTCTCCAACTCATCGCTTATGCACGTCAAGGCAAAGAAGCTGAACCCGATTGAGAGTGGCGTACCCAAGGGTGGCGGGGGGGGGGGGCTTATGTGTCCCGGCGCTGGATCAGGGGCGCTGGAGCTGGAGTTCTGAATCAGGGGATGGCGTCAAAATGGGTGCCAAATACTGGGGGGGGGGTGCCCTACGCGTTATTTCTTCCGATGGCGCGAAATGTCCTAGAAGCGTCACTTCCGTTTGTATTCCATCCGTCTACCGGTCGAGAACGGACAGCCCTCAGAGTTGGTGACGTAGATAGACGTAGATCGACGGAAAGGGAGCAGGGTGGACGCGGCTTATTTTCCGCCAGGGCAGGACCCGGCCAGGAGGTAGCTGCAAACAACCTTAACCCTGCACTCTCCAGTCAGTGCCCGTTATTGTCGGAGACCGAATAAGCTAAGCCTTCCTTATCGATAGAGAGCGCCGAGAAAGTTGCTAAGGCCCGGATGTTGGCTCAGCTTTGCTTACCATGCCCGCCCATCCCGAGGCTCGCTCGTCAAAGAAAATGCAAGCCACCGAGAGAACGCATGGCGTATCGGCTAAGCAGGCAACGTGGGCAGAGGCCGACGACAGCGTTCGAAGGCGAGACCGCCTTAGCTCGCCCGCCGGCAACGGTTTTCTAGGGAGCGCTTCGCGGCGGCGCCGCGGAGGCACGCTGGCCTGCGGGGGGGGGGGGTCGTAGGGGATTCCAGCGAGGCGCGCTGGACTTACGGAGCGGACCTGCACGCGGGTTGTGAGAGCTTCGCGTCGAAGACCGGAGGCTAACGAACATTTGCTCGGAACGAGGCGGCAGGCCAGGTGTGTCAGCAACACGAGGCGTCGACTATGGCCGCAAGCGCGAGCAAACCGCTCCAGCCATGCCGCACCGGCCGCGCGCCCACTTCACGGTCAGTCGGACGGCAGCGAGCAGAAAGCGCGAAAGTGGAAGCCAAATGCCGATTTTCATTACCGAAACCGACAGCGTCATGGAGCTCTCGCGCGTCAGCTGGAGCCGATAATTAGCAGACCGGCGCACGGCGTCTGCGTCTGAGAGAGACGGCGCGTCTGCGGTGCGCGGGTCCTCAGCGTCGCAGGCCGACTGTCCGGTCTGTCGCCTCCCCAACACCCGAGAAGTCTGCCGGCGGCGATCAGGTGCGCGGGCAACGGGCTGGTCCAATGGCGGCGGCCTGAGCCCGTGCGCCGCGACTAGCTCGGCCCGCATTCGATACAGGTCAGCGGCAACTCCCCCGGCGGGCGGGAGCGGCCGGA
The DNA here is from genome assembly GCA_009760855.2 of Cristatella mucedo. Classification (NCBI taxonomy): domain Eukaryota; kingdom Metazoa; phylum Bryozoa; class Phylactolaemata; family Cristatellidae; genus Cristatella; species Cristatella mucedo. The sequence continues at coordinate 2,564,693 of WPIO01000030.1, read as the reverse complement.
CGCTGGGGCGCCTCGCCACCGGAGGCCGCGATGCCAGTTGTAGAGGACGAGCCGAGTCGAAGGCTCAGAGGGAATGAGTGAGAGGGAGAGAGAGTGAGAGAGCGAGAGAGAGAGAGAGAGAGAGAGAGAGAGAGAGAGAGAGAGAGAGAGAGAGAGAGAGAGAGAGAGAGAGAGAGGGAGAGGGAGGCGAGAGTCAATGGTATTGACCACCGCGCTACATCCGCAGCTGAGAGGGTGCGTCTGCCGAGCAGGCCAACCCGGAATCAGCGACGAGGACTAGTTGAATCGAAAACGGGCGTATTTGCGCTGCGAGAAAGCGCTGGGGGAACCCGGTAGCCATCGCAGCTTTCGCGCTCGCGCTCCTACCTAGAGGACGTGTCCGCGGCGGCTCAGCGCGCGCTCTGGCGAGCCCCTCTTTTGGCGGCCGCATGTCGGCGCGGCCTGTCCACGAGCTGCGAGTCGTCGCCTTTATCTGGCGGTCAGCCACTGGAGGGGCCGCCGAGGCAGCGGCGCTGGCGTACCCGCAGCTCATTCGCGTTCCTCCACTGGGAGAGAGAGAGAGAGAGAGAGAGAGAAAGAGCGAGAGGCGAGCCGGCCGAGGTGGGTTACCTCGGCGGGGCGATAGATATTAATAACGGCATCGCGCGTCAGCGGGCGCCCCTCAGCCGCCGCGCCAACTGCACCGCCGCGCCGCCTCCCGCCGCCGCTGGGCGCGCTCGATCTGCGGGCCTCGAGAGAACGCCTGCCTCGGCGGTGAACCTGAGCGAGGGCGGTGGCGCTCGTTACGCCAAGCTTGGGGCGCTGAAAAACGATGGACCTTTCTCCCTAGCCCGCGATTCGCCGGCGCTGAGCTGGCGGTTCGCGGCTTCGCATCCCTGCGGCCGCTCGCGCTCGCTGCCGCGCGCGTCAGCGATCCATCCGCCGGCCGGATAATAATAATTAGCCCGAGCGGCCGGGTGCGCCTCGCGCGCGAGCGCCCGATAGGTAGGTAGGTGCGCAGAAGCTGAAAAAGTTACGGCCGGCGGCGCACAGGCGCGCGTCTGACCTTACTGATATTTGCGGCGGAAGGAAGCACCGGCGCGAGGTAGGCTCGGCGGGCCGACAAGCACGTCGCTAGCGGCTGGCTGGCACGCGGAGGGCAGTCGAGACTAATAGTCGAGCAGCAGCCGTCGCGGTCAGCGTTTCTGCTCTCGACAAGCCGCTGGCCCTTTCATCTTCCGCCGGCGCAGCCGGCGCGCGCGGTCGCGCGGCGGCCAGCTGCTGCTGCTGCCGCCGCTGCTTTGGCGCCTCCTCTCGCTCCTCGCCGGCGCGCCGCTGCAGTCGCATGCGCGTGCACGCGAGGCTCTCGCCCGCCGCGCGCATCCGCCGGCGACGGCATGCTCGCCACGCCCCTAGCGACGGGCGTGGCGCGAGTGCGCGAGGACGGGGAGCAGTCGTAGCACCACGCGTAGCGGCGCCGTCGCTTGCCGGATGGAATCGTCGAGCGACGACAGCGCGGTCGCCGGAAGCGCAAGTCGGCCGGCCGCAGCTTTTCAGTCAACCGTTAGCGGTGTGCCTTACTGGTCGGCCTGCATTCAAGTGCGTCCGCAGACATTTCGTTTTGCGGTCTGCGGTTGACCTACGGTGCGTACGCGAGCGTAGGCTGTGCGTGTCGAGCGCCTGCTGTGGATGGGGTCAGCCGAGGTCACGTTTACCGCACGTCTGCTAGCGGCGGCCCCCTACCGGTCGCGACGGAGTAGGTCGATCTTGGCGAGCTCGGTGGCTAAATCCGCGTTTACAATCAGAGACTTAGAAATGTAAAAGGCCTCCAAGTGGCAGAGTCAGGGGCACGGGGGCATTAGCAACTTCCTGCAGCAGGGAGCGACCGCAGCGGCCCATATTCCTGCGCCCCGATGGTCGCCGACTACTACGTCTTTGTCTTAATTCCACCAGATGAGCAGCCATCGAGTCGAATAAACGCCGTGATTTTGCGTATAAATCTTTTAATTACTGCGGGTTTAGCTGCGTCTACTTGACAGTTGGGCAGGTCTTGATCTCCTCAGGATGAAAATCCTGGCTCAGCCTCTGAGGCATGGCTTTCGGGTGCACACAGCCATCTTGCAAAGTACACACTGTATCGTATCTACCGAACCATGAGTTATTTGCTCGCGAAAGCCGCGCGGTGCCAGTCGACCAGTGTGGCTTAACAGTTTTACGCCTTCTTGGCTGACGTAATTGCTTACACCCTTGGCGTCTTTATGAAGCTACTCCAGCTCTGCGGCGGGCTCGAACTGTAGCCTCCTGTATAAGAGTTTTCCACGGGCTACTTTAATTATATTTTGTGCAAACGAAACCATTAGTGTGAGCGTAAAGAATTCGTGGCCTTAATCTCTCTCTCTCTCTCTCTCTCTCTCTCTCTCTCTCTCTCTCTCTCTCTCTCTCTCTCTCTCTCTCTCTCTCTCTCTCTCTCTCTCTCTCTTTCTCTCTCTCTCTCTCTCTGGTCTCTTCGCTGGCGGAGAAGCTTATCACCATCGAAGCTCGGATCATCTAATGCTGCGCTCGACAAACTAATCGATCCAAAGCAATTCAAATCGCCATTTATCGACTCACACGTCATCCCTTGATTGGATTCCGCAGTTGCAGCTGATTGCTGCTCATTATCATTCCTTACTCTTGGCGCCCACGACTTCTGGCAAATTGTCGCTGAACTGCTCGTGAAGCGCATAGCCAAGGAATATTTTTACGTCGAGGCAATTTCATTTGGGGCTCAAGCAGCACGCCATTCCGCTGAAACCGCTCTCTTTTCCTGGCTAGCGATTGTCTAGAGAACATTGATGACTTAATCGTCGCTGTCTCAATCCTGCTCGACTTGTCGTCGTCGGCGGCTTCCCCCACGAGGTCGATCGTGAAATCATGCTTGAGAGATTGGTCCAATTAATCGCGGTATGGCCCTGTTCAAATCGCAGCTGTTCGACTATGTGCAGTCCGTGTCGTGGGCTTACGGCGTCGCTAAGGTCTCAGGGAGCACGCCAGCTCCTATCCCACCGAACTCCGCGACGTCAGTAATCGGTCAGCTACTGGTCTCTATTCCATCAGCTCTGGAGATTTCTTCTTCGGGGTCACGGCAACGGCGGTCTCTCACCTGCGCGCGAGGGCACCGATGCTTACCAATCATTCGATCCGTCAGAAACAGTCCTGGCGATAGATAAATTGAACTTGCAAATACTTGGCATCGGATTTCGGTCGTTTTCCTTCAATTGACCGACGATAGATATCGAACTCATTCAAATACAGAAGAATAACAGCAGCATTGGAAAAAGCGACTCTACACTGTTATTGGGAATGGCCGTGGCGCTATAGTGGTCGATGCACATTATTGCGGGTCCGCTTTGAGGATGCGTTGACACATTGCTTGGTATTGAGAAGACTGCCTACGCAGGTAGTCGTCGTTTTCGATCCGTGTCCACAATTTACGGATACGTTAAAAGCGAGTCGCTAACGATTGCATACGCTCTACGCGTGCGTTCAGGCTTCAATTCGTGTAAACTCAGCAAGGGCATCGCGGCAAGCTAGAGCCATTTAGGCCTCTACCCTGGTGGTGAATGCCGCCGCTAGTTTAAGTTACGTATCTTCTTTGCTAAAGGGGCTGCTATGGCGTCCGTTTGATCGGTGAATGCCACGTAAAAATTCTTGTAACGCGCAAGGTCCTCCACTGTTCAACTTCTTCATAAGCAGACGAGATGTTGCAAGACTTTCAGTCTTCTCATACTTTCAAATCCTCACAAGATTGTAAATTATCGGTCATCGTATTTTAATTAAAGAGCGTCGGCGACAGTCAGACTCTTTTGCTCTGCGGGTGTAAGATTATGAAAATCCCTTTCGAAACTCTTGTGAAGTGCCATACTCTTTCCTGCTGCCATCCTTTGAGAATTATTTCAGGCTGTCTTGCACTGCTAATTAATGCACTTAGCTGCCTCAGCCGTGCTCCTGACTCAGCGACCTTTTTCATTTCTCTTCGTTGCTAAAGACTGAATTGGTTAGGAACTTGAACTAAAAGACGATTAGGCTACGAGTAGGCTTCAAAAGCTCTAGCGTCGAGCTCCTAAATGTTAAAAGCCTTGTAAAGTTACACAGGCAGATATATATATAGTCGTACACCATTATCGCTTGTAATCGATTCTTCATTTATAATTCAAATATTTTCGCTGGTAGAGCATATAAAATCTGCTCGCGATCCTCTAAATATGATTTTAACATTATTAGAGCCCTCTGGATATGAAATAAAACACTTTTAGTCACCATTACACTCATGTTACCCAGTTTGAGATAAAATAAGAGAAAGACATTGTATACCTTACAAACATCATCCAATTATTATCCTATATTTACTTACATTAGGATAGCCAATCAGTGACCTGTGAATCTCTGATTGGCTTGGTTTCAAAACACCCGATGTTGTGGAAAACGTACTTGCCTACACGCAAGGAGTGGTCGAGCAGCTGCACCTGGCGTCGAGGGCTTTACGGGAGTGCTCGAATACATAGGCGGGCAGTTTATACGTAAACTAATTATAATTGTTTTTTAATACAGGGGTGTATAATTGACTCAGACAATGGAGCTCGTGCTACATCAGTTTCACTGTCTCTATCAAATTTTAATGAATATATATACATATATATATGAAGGTGTATATATATATATATATATATATATATATATATATATATACATGTGTGTGTGTGTGTGTGTGTGTGTGTGTGTGTGTGTGTGTGTGTGTGTGTGTGTGTGTACATACATACGGATACTTACGTTTACATTTATATGAAGAACGCGTTACGCTGCTCGCTACCGCCTGCTGCTCCAGTCACCCAATGAATATCGCTTAACGAGCACCCACAGAGGTAATTATAATAGGTCGTTTGCATAGCACCATGGGGCAGATTAATCTCTATCCAGATGCTTTACAATTCACTTAAGGAGAATTAATCAGTAACCATGAGTTCAGAAAATTGCGTCGTATTAAGCATGCGAAAGCAAGCACTTCGCTCGACACTTCCACCAGTTAGTGAGACCTCTGGTTAGTGAAATGCACTGAATCATTAGCAGGAAAGCGTGAACACAAATAAACAACAAAATTGCATGCTTACTGCGACGAAGAGAAAGATGATCGGTATAGACGCATCTTTAGCTGTTACATAAAAGATGCGAGGTCACCGCAGGTAGTGACCGTAGTCGAAGCGAGTTGTATATTGTCGGTACATACGAGCCGCAGGCTCGATCACGAGAATATTTTAATTTAGTGTGAAAGCCTGCGAGTTGACTAGATGCTGAAGAGCGGCTATTTCGATGGCACACTAGGTGGTCGGATAGGCTGGCTGATATAAGCCAGTGGAGTGTCATGCAAGCCAGACAGGATCAGGAACCAGATTCGATGCTTGACAGGGAGCCAGCGAAACTCAAGTGGAAGCAGTGCTACATGGAAGCCACATCTTTACTGATAGACCAGACGAGCTGCTGATTTGTTCTGCAGCTGCTGGCGATTAAGGGCCTAAGCTAAGCTGTAACGTGGCCTTAAATGCATGTGGAATGCTTCTGCAACCTGTTAATAAGACCACGGCTATGCACTTATGAGGTGCCTGCATGCAATAGAACGCCATGTACACTTGGTTGGTTTGAAGTCAAGTTCATGCAGGTATGAAGCTGGTATTTTACAAATTGGAAGAATAGCATGTAAAAGAAAAATAGCGGAATTCCGATATGGCAGCGCCCCAGTAGCCAGGCGGCTGACATAATTTAGCTTAGGCTTTTTTCAAAATCCCTTTGACATTGTTAGTGATCACTTGGAAGGAAAGACGAAGTCTATCAGCGAAAGATTTCTTCAAGGTGATGCAAATCCAAAATAACAGAACGGATGTAATCAACTCCGCTGCAATAACGTAATACGTTTCTATCGCTCGAAGGCCGTAGTGCCTCATTTTAGTCATGTTATATAGTCTAGATTTGACCAGATGGCTAGAGGTTCATATTAAATCCAGCATGTTCAAGATTCGGTCTCGTTAATAATGCAAAAAAAACGTGTTTGTTACAAAGGCAGCACCCAGTCGCTTTTTTACTCGCTAAGCCCAGTGAAGCGACAGAAGCTTTAGCTCTGCAGGTCCTAGGCTGTGGAACTCGCCTCCACAATTCTTACGCAACGACAACTACTCTCCTGCTGCTGACTATGGCTCATCCTTTTCAGTGGTCCTGAGCGGCTACTTCCATGCTAATCACTACCTCAACTGCTCTCCTGACTCTGCTATGCTTCCCACTTTTCTCTTTGGTGAGTGACATGAAGTCTGTTGGCTACCGAATACGTACCGAAAGCCGCTTAGGCTGTGAGTGAGCTACACAAAACTCTCATGCATAACACCCGCATAGTTTTCATGGCTTTGTGGAGTTACAGGAGATACATCGCATTACATTAAAGTAGCGTCGAGCCCGATGGTCCGCGAGGATTTGTGAGCTCAGCCCACGCCACACTCAGCACCGAACCGCCTACAGTTACATACCACTCACGGTGCGAAACTCGCTACGTTACGGCTTAGCAGGTGAGCGTCGGCCCAACGGAGGGCAACGGATACGCGTTATGCGTCCGCTGAAAACAACTTATTTCTCGCCAAGAATGAGTTCAGAGCCGGCTCCTATGAATGGTTAGAGGTGAGCCCAAGGACGTACAGTGGGTATTTAATTTGATGAATGGTCAAATCGCTGACCTCGTAACCGGCTAGTCGTGCCTCGCGAGCCTCCATTGCACGTAGCCACGAAGGCGATTGCTCAAGTGGTGCCTAGAGGGGAAGGAAACTCGGTCGGGATAAGGTGGCGGACCCAGCCTTCCCGGTTCTGAGTAGAAGGGCGTAGCTGGTTTGACCCACGAGACAGCTTCGTAGCAACTGACAGCCCCCCAAGCGATCTGTCAAGCCCAAGAGCCACGCCGCCCAGACGAAAGGTCGGTGACAGCGAACGGCATGGCAGCTGGCTGCTAGCTTTCTCGACACATACACCCTACACATTTTCTCGAACCCGACAGCTGAAAGCGGCCATTGCTTCTGCCTAAAAAAGATAAACCCAAATACAGTGTGATGCCCCTGGTATAAAGCAAGATGGCAGCCCGGCTAGCCGCTTTGAGAGTGCATAGACTCGTAGTTATCAGACCCCTTGCCTGAAGCGACGGATCACCAATAGGAGCTGTGACAGTTTCGTAAAAACAAGCTAAGCATCCTGGCTATAGCTGGCCTAAGCAGCAGCCTGAGGAACCAGACTAATACGTACCAAGCACGTGCCTGTAGGTAATACGAGTGGGAGAATTTGATGCATATGGGCAACCATATGTACAGCCTCGAAATTGTGGCAGCTGACGCAAGCAATTTAGGTGGCTGAGACAGCTCCGTCTAGAATAAAAGGGCTCTACAAAATGGAGCAGTGTGGTGGGTTTTTACTGGCTGGCACTTAAAATGTCCTTACAGAAAACACTGGCCTTGCATATTTTGTTAAGAGTGATGCAGCAACTACTCCAGTCGTATGTTCCTGACGACACTGCAATATCCACATTCAATGCATTGTCAGTAACGTCAGCAGTTGGTTTCCGACTCTTGGCGACCCAGAGTGCTTTCGTGCAGCTTGTCATGGCCAAGCTCGATCGGACGCTAGGCAGCAAAAGAACAACCACTATGTAGCCTACGCTCTAATAATAAGAGCACAGTTTCCTATTTAACAGCGAATGCCTGCCTTCAATCATAAATCTGTGGGCTGACTGAAGGAAATTGACTCACAGAATCGACTCAGAGCTTAGTCCACATCGTGGGGTGCTGAGACAGTTTGTAGAGCTCGATCTGTCTTTAGGTAGGACACCCGAACACGATAAATAAAGTAGTATATGAATTACGAACAGCGATTTAACAGCTTCACAACTATAGCGGTAGAGGAGCCTTGACGGCTATCAGCACAGCTTGCAGTGAACAATAAAGGATCGCACGCTGCTGGACTCGGATCACTGTTCTAGTAATGGTGGATGTGATGGTGCCATTCGACAGCAGCGAGAATGCTCTGATTGTGGCGGCCCGGAATAAGCACGATAAATATGCAGCCGTTGCCCGCTCTTTCCCGACCGCTAGCTACCGGTCGGCAGTGGTGAGGCCCTTCGTGGTCGGGGCTCTCGGCAGCTGGGGGCCAAACAATGAAGCTTCCCTGGCCGAACTCGCCATTCCACGCTCGGGAAGGACGGCTTTAAGGCGGCACTGCGTCTCCGACGCCATTACCGGCTAGGGAGTCGCGTGGTCCCTGTTTCAGAACCGGAAGGCCCGGGTAGCGTGCTCGACCCCAGCAGGATAGGGCACCGCCGGCTAATGTATATATACTAGTTAAAAACGTTTTTATCGATAATGCACACCCACACACGCGTGCACACACACACACACACATTTATATATCTATATATATTCACATTCGTATGTTATGGTTTAACAATGCACCGCAGCAATGGCAGCGCTCCTAATCCGAGATTAGGAGCACTCGCCTATCACCACCATTGTCGGGCGCAAGCTCAATAAATTAGGCTCCTTGAGTGCTCTACATGGCTTGAGCAAACACAAGCTTATTGTTCACGGCTTCACGCTGCCTTCGATGTAAAAAAAGATCAAACCAATCATGAGTCTGAGTACCACTCCCAGCCGTTTTAGGCCACTTGGACGTACGAGCTTGCTAATTAAATGCATTGGCCTACGTCATGCCGAAAACTGCGTCGGAGCAATAACCCGAAGGTAGCCATCAGCATACGCAGCAAAGGTGTAACGTTTCTACTTCAAGAGTGTCGCATGAGCTCTCACTGGATTAGCGAGTACTACCTACGAACCCATCTTGAGCCAACAGCGGAAATTGCCGAATTCGTGCCGGTCACTAGCGTGAAACAGGCGTAGCAGGGATTATTGATTAGGAGGGTGCTGTAAAACGACGTCAACGATTTACCTAGTGGGCGGCGGCTTGTAATATCAAGCGAACTAGCAAGAAAGTCTCTTTCAGCGATTGTAGCTGTCAGACGCCTTGCTACAGACTTTGGTGACTTTACCTTTTCCTTCGCTCGTGCGCACACTCATGCTTTCGGCTCCCTCATTCACAGCATCCCGGCTATCACCAGCGAAGAGATTCAAATCGCGACACATCGCCGCAGATGTCGGCGGGAGCGATTGATTCCGATTTATGGACAAGATTGACACCTCTGGAAAATCGAAGATGGGAGCCAACACCTAGCTAGCGCTTATGCTATTTTCGACTTTTGACGACACAACGGGATAGACTCGGCTAGCACTGCGAGTTTTCGGAGCACCTTAGAAGGTAGGCATCGACGAGTCAGCCAGCAGGTACAGTGGCATAGGGTAGCGTTCGTTGGATATGGACTTACAGCGACGCCTGCGAAACCTGCGGAGACGACCGTGGGCGATTGAACAGCTAAGCTTAGGGGTAGAGGGCGGCTATGGGGCAACCGGTCATTTGAGAATCCCCTCGTGCTCTTCTAGAGGTCATCCTAGCTAGAATCGTCCTAGCTGACCGTACCATTAGATGCCCTATTATGTCAAGCAAATTCAAAGCACTTGCGACATTCTGCTAGAGTTCCTTAGAGAGTACTCAGTAATCACCAACGCACGAGCCGATATAATAAATTTGTATAGTGCCCCAAGAGAACTTAATCTCTATTCGGGCTCTTCGCGTACGCCTCGAGGCTCGAGCCCACGACCCCAGCCAGATCATGTTCGGAGCGAACACCTTAACCACCAAGTGTCATACGTGAGGAGAGACAAATAATTTGTGATGCGCCACTTTTCGTTATTGGATTTTGTATATTTTGCTGCGCATCCTTTTAATTGCCTGCGTACCAGAATGGGTAGTCTCTTTCACACACGAGCACGATAACGCATTTCGCCGACCCTGCGGAATGGTAGAGGCCCGTACTGATGCAACGAGCTTGAGATCGCTCGGCTCGCCTTAGGTGCTTCGCAACGGCGGCCCAGGCAGACTCTGCACGGGCAAAGAGTCGGCCCTCAGCACAAAGCACCTACTGACTCCGCTCTTCAAAAGCCTCGCTACGACTCGAGCAGGTAGCTGCCTCGGCGGGCCGATGCAGCGTGCGCACAGCTAAACAAAAAGAACTTTCGGTAATTAATTAGCGCCTCCTCTTCAGAAAGCCGCGATCGCAAAAGCTGAGCCTCGTGGTCGCGGTCGTCAAGTGTTCGCTACTACTAATTGGCCAACTTGTGCATGAATGCCCGCGATATTAAGTGCTGGTCAACACTCTACTCCCGGTGCCCGCTTCCATAATGTGTGGACGTCCACGGTGCCCTGGATTGGCCTAAGGGTAAGGTGATCGCTTCTTACTACCTAGGTCGTGCGCTTGAGTACTTCGGCATATGTAAAGCGCCAGGATAGAAATAAAACATTTCTCTATGGCGCTATTTATAAATGAGCCACAGGTTGTAGTTCACACCTTATTATTCCATTCCTCCTGCTCCAGCCCCAGCATTCAGCCGTCGGAAGCCCTGCAGGGTCGCGAATAGCCAGCCGGAGCGCTGAAGTGGTTAAGGTGCTCGACTTGAACCAAGGTCGAGGTGAATTTCATTGACCACCGAGGTCGCGGGCTCGAGCCCGTTGCGTATGCGAAGCGCCTGAATAGAGATTAAGTGCCTCTAGGGACGCGTGCGAATGAATTATATCTTTATATTTATAAAGGGCACCTCCGCTGCTTCCCCTCCGAGCATCGCTCGGCGAGCGCTGGTCCGTCCCGGTGGCTCGCGCATGCAGCCTCTGCCCGTCCGCCAACCCGCGGTCAGCTAGCGTCAGCGCTCAGTCACCTTAATCTGCCCCTCCGTCGCCGAACTGGTTCGGTCCAGCGGTTAAGGTGCTAACCCCGACCAATGTCTGGCTGAAGTCGTGGGCTCGAGCCCCTAGGCATACGTGAAGCGCTTGTATACAGATTAAATACTCTTAGGGCTCTGTACGAATGAATTATATTTACTCATCTATATTTTATCTCACCGTCCGGCACCAGCTTTCGTTTCCTTTTGAGGAAGTGATTAGTTCGTAGGTCTGCTGGGTTCGGCCCTAGCGTCCGACTTAGCCTCCTCGTCAGGGCGCCAGGCGAAGGGACGTCGCAGCCCGCTGTGCGGCGGCAGTCGTCCCGCCGCTTCGCCGGCTTCCAGCGAGCCGTCAAGCCGGACGTAGTCGAGCAGCCTGCCTCATTTCAAGCGCTACAGGCTAGCGGGCCCGCCATTCTCGAGAGCCAAGGCCAGCCGGAAGCTGACAGGAACTGGCACGAATTCGACCGCAAGTCATCGCGCGGGCATCCACTCGCTATTGGGTACGGTGTCGCTACGTCGGCAGAATTTGCCCTTAGGCGGAGCTCGTTCTACTCGATCCGGGCGTCGCGCCACCCGTGACGCTTCGCGCGACTACACGCAGCGTGGCGATAGTCACCGCTCTGCCACTTCTGCCGGTGCAAAGTAGGGAGAAAGCGGAAGCGCTGACCAACCGGCTACCAGGGCGATGCGGTTTACAGTGCGAACAAATGTTATTCATTTCGTTTGTTTATCAAGCATGATTTTACTCACCATTCCATTGCATTTCCCTTTGCAGCAAATACAAAGCGCCTAGAGAGAGATTAAGTTCTCGGAGGGCACTTTATCAAGTGCATTATTATTATTATTAACATGGATGAGCAAAGCTGGGCGGTAGCCAGGTAGCGGCCTCTCCTCGCCGTCGCCGCTACGCGCTGCCGAATGCTCTCGTCAGTCTTCGTTAACTGGGCTCCGCCCTTTCGGGAGCCGCCGCCCGAGCGCGCGTCGCTGGGCGTCACGCCGCCAACTAAAGCCGCTCTTTGGTGGGCGTGCGCCGCCGCATCGAGACCGATGTTACACGAGGATCGGCGGCCACCGCTGACGTACATCGGCAGTCGTCCATTGCCGTCAGATTTCTAGCGCAGCGTGCAGTCGAGTTAGTTAGCTAGTTACTTTGCCGCTATCTCCACATTCCTCGCTGCTAGCACCGGACCCCAGAATGCCACCAGGCAAGCGGCGGCCGACTTACACCCGTCGATAGTCGCACGGCAGGCTGGAGTTTACCCGAGACAACCGGGGGGGGGAGGGGAGCTGCTGTGGCTGCCTGAGCGCATCGCTTCTGTAGCGGGATGAGTGACTACTCAGCGACTACGCTGGATCTTTAAGCCCGCGGTTTTCGGGCGTAGGTTTTCGGGTAAGTTTAACTGTGCGTTTTTACCGCCCAATATCGGTTCCAGACAGCTTTAACGGCCAACGCGAAACCAGGCCACTGCGGCATTTACGCTGGGCGACGATGACGAAGTTGGCGAGTAGCTAAAATAAAAGAACTTCGCAAAGCAGCCAAAAGCAGACAGCAATTCTGATAATCTCGTCGGTAATATGGAGCTACGACTTAAGGACGTTGCGGCACCAGTTTAGGCCAAATTAGGTGTGCCGCGTAAACGGACCATCAGCTTGTGCGGCCGCTTGGCAGGCCAGCGGGCAGTACGCGGCCGAGAGGCTGCTGGAATCTCCCCACACATGTGCCCGTGAGGCTGCATCCGATGCCGCAACGTTTCCATTAATCTCTCGAGCACTATTCCGCGAAGAGCGTTGAGGGAGAGAGCATTCTTCTGCGCACAGCTCTACTTCAATTCTTCCGAAGATGCAGTGCAGTCATGCGAGCTGGCTTATGCAAGGAGCCGGCAAGGACTTGCTTTCTTAAGCTTTGAATGCGCGCGCACAAGTTGGAATGTAATGAAAAGTGAGTATACTCGTGCACTGTAAGGACTGTGCTTCGAAGGAGAGCAGCCAGAAGGCGGCTCGGTTAAAATACAAAGTCAAACGGTCGGACAGGCAGGCAGGCAGACGAGAGAGGGACCGACAGACAAGTAGGTAAGGTCGGGCAGGCAGGCAAGAGAGAGAGAGAAAGAGAGAGAGAGAGAGAGAGAGAGAGAGAGAGAGAGAGAGAGAGAGAGAGAGAAAGAAGGCAAAGAGCTAGCAGTGACCGGCTAATCCGCCCCTGTCCCTTCATGAGCCGAATAGCGTGCATTCGTCGGCGACGCCGCACGTTTTCTTGCCGAGGAGGCCGCGAATAGACCAGCCGCTCATCGATTTTCGGACGCAACCGGCGCCCTTCGAGCGAGCAGTCGAAGCTTGGCTTTCTATCGGCGCGAGCCGCATGGGCTTCCGGTGAAGCGGGTCGCGCTCCGAGCCTGCTGCCGCCGCCGCTCGCTGCGCTCGGCCGGATCCGAGCGTGCAGCAGACGCGCTCGCGCCTTCGCAGATACGCCGGACCTCACCTGCTGCTCCGCCGATTGCCTTGTCGCCGTGGTTGGCGGGGCCGCGGTCGAAGCTGTCACCGCGAACCTCGTCTGCGTCTGTCTGCATGCTGGTGCAAAGCGCCATCTTCACTCCAGCGCACAGCCAGCGCAGCAGCAGCAGCTGGCGCAGCTTGGATGCACACGGTCGCTGCCTATGCCGTCCTCGAGACGTAACTTCGCGGCGTGGCGCTAATGCTGCCGACGGGAAAGCAAGCCCCCTGTATAAAAAATGTGACGCACTTTCACGGGAGAGCGTCGTCGGCGCTGCGGCTTGTGTCCACACAAACCACTTGTTATATTATTGCGAGGCGCGAGGGCCATAATGGCTGCCCGCGAGGCGTGTGTGCACTCTGCGTAGGTAAACGGCCGAGCGCGAAAAACGTGGCGTGTTTGGTATGATAACATCATTACCTCGGCCGCCCATAATGACCGAGCGCTGGATCGGTAAGCGCTACACAATTGTCGCTATTGCCCGCCAAGCTGCCGCCGACGCCGCGAGCCCTCACCGCTCCTCGCGACTCCTCCTCGCGAGGAGTCGCGAGGCGAGTTGTTGATGGTCAGCCGCCGCCGTCAGCGGCGCCGAGCTGGCGCCGGTCGCGGTAGTTGCAAGCGAGCAGGCGGCCGCCGAGCGCCGGCCGCGGGGAGGTGCCCCTTCCGCGCCGTAGCTCTTCCCCCCCCCCGGCACCCCAGTGCCCGCCCCACCCCTGCGCTAATCCGTCAACCTTCGGCGGCGATCATTCCGCGTTCCGTACGAAATCGACGCTCGAAACTGAAAAAAGGCTAGCGGATGTCAAGTCGAAGGTCGCTTGCCGTGGGCGCGCCGAGCCGTAGAGAATTCGCCGCGAGCTATTGCCGTAAGAATTTCGCGCGGCGGCGGCGGCGGCGGCGGCGGCGGCGGCGGCGGCGGCGGCGGCGGCGGCGGCGGCGGCGGCGGCGGCGGCGGCGGCGGCGGCGGCGGCGGCGCGGCGGCGGCGGCGGCGGCGGCGGCGGCGGCGGCGGCGGCGGCGGCGGCGGCGGCGGCGGCGGCGGCGGCGGCGGCGGCGGCGGCGGCGGCGGCGGCGGCGGCGGCGGCGCAGAGACGGCGAGCGACAGCGAGCGTCGACGCGCGGCAGAGAGATGAGCCTACGCCCAGCCGGCAGCGAGATTTTCGGAGCTGTTCCGGTCGGGCGTGGCGCAGCTCAGGTCCGGTCGATCCGAAGCATGCCGACGCCTAGCATTAGCGCGGTCCTCTACGACCGCGCTCGGTTTTTCTTTCATTCCGGCCGGCTGTCGCTTCGTCCTGGCCCCCAGAGCTTCGTGGGCGCGGCTGCTAGCAGCTGCCTCGGGTCGGATACGGAGTAAACTTATTACGCTGACCCGCGAGGCCCGCCGCGATTTGGCTCCTGCTTACCGAGCTGAACTGCTGCACCAATTTCAGTCGCCTCGTGCCCGCAGGTCCTGTATGGACAATAAATTAGCTCTTCAATCGCTACGGTTAAAAACCGTTGGCGACAGAAGCTTTTGCTCAGCAGGTCCTAGACTGTGAAACTCGCTTCCATAATTCTAATGCAACGACAACTATTCTCAAACTTCCGACTATTGCACATCCTCACCAGCCGTCCGGAGCTGCTACTTCCAAGCTACTCGCTACCTAAACTGCTCTTCTGACTCAGCTATATTTCTGACTTTATATTGTATTGCTTGAGGTGAAGTCTGTTGGCTACCGAATGCGCACCAAAAACCGCGTAGGCTTTGAGTGCACTATGCAAAACTATCCAGCGTAACATTCACGTAGCCTTTGTGGCCTTTCGGAGTTACAGTAGGAAATGCATTACTTTACATAACGTAACGTCACATTACCTTACAATAGGTGGATTCTCAGTATTCGAAGCCCTCCCAAGCACACAGAATTCTGCTGAAAGGATGTTGCAGGATCAGTCTGCTTGGAGTGAAGAGATGTAATAATACAATATAATAGGATATCCAAAAAGAACGATTTTATGCCTCGCATCAGCTAGTAAGAGAGGAAGCAGTATCTTGCTGTAGCCTTATCACGGCACTAAAGTGAAGTGAAGTGGTCATACGATTCAACAACCTCAGCTCCATAGCGGCAAACGAGCCGTTAGCGGCTCTCGTCCACGCTTTCCGCTGGCAGTAACTTATTGCTTGCAGCAGGACTCTGACGCGCCACCTGACGGACGTGCGATGCGAGCACCTTATCTCTATGCCAAAATCGTGGAGGAAATATGAGGTCGTATACAAGCGATGCTGCTCCATACTGTTTTCATCAAGTGACAGCGTGAGCCTTCTGGTAACTTCAATATTTGCTTCCAGAGGTGCATGCGAAGCGAAGAGGCCCGCTGACTTAAGCGACCGCCGGCGGTGCACACTCTAATACTCGCTGGTGCGTGCGCTCCCGTGAAACGAAGGCGAATTCAAATCTCATTGGACAGCTTACCTTTCACACCGATCTTGGAGCTAGTGCATCGACCTCGCAACCGCAGGTGCAGCGCGAAGCGCGCAGCAGCGCTGCCGTTCAGTTCACCGCCCCCTGAGCGCGGCGGCAATTGCTGCGCTAGGCTATTTTGCCGCTCGCCGCGATAGCCCAAATTGACCTGCCGAGGCGGCCATCTTTGGACCGGCACTTGATAGTATCTTGTCAGCGAAAACCTTACTAGTTCAAGTAGCAGAGCTATTCCCCACGCTATATGCACAGCCCTGATAACCGTTAAGCCAGACTTAGATGGCGAGCCTTGCTTCCTGCCTACTCGAACTTTGGGTGTATACGCCACCGATACGGTGTGGCGGTCCAGACTTAGACGAGAATGGCGAAGACTCAGCAACCAAACCTGGTTCTACTTTTTCAGCCAAGACTTTGCAAGTGACCGTCGTAGGCACCGCTCAGGCGGCACCTACTGCACTGCTTTGAATGGAATGGCAGGGGGTACGACTTGACCAGTAAACTCATCGATGCGTTTCCCGCGAGTCCCTTCTTAAGGGGCACTCTAAGCTCGGAGTTCAAAAACCAGATTTTGAGGCGGCGAGTGGTAAAGGCCTTAGCGGACAGGTTTGATTCTACCGGTGATTGCGTTAGCGAAGCGTGGCCGCAGAAAAATGCCACTGCAGCTATCCCATGAACGCTCAGTGGGCGGAGCGATTAGGATGCAAGACTTGTAGCAAGAATGCCGCCTAAACCATACAAACTGAAAGATCTAAGTAAGACTCAAGTAGGTAGGAAGCGGATAGGAAGAGAAAATCACCGTCAAAACCAAGGTTAAGGGGCTGTGGCTTGGACTAAGTTGGCCACCAATGTTTCCTAAATCAGCAGAGTAACCAGGGGGAGCATTGGCGTCGGTACAGAGAAGGAGGACAATTGATAGTGCATTTTCAGGAAATGACGAAACATGCAATCAACCTATATAATTTTGAATGTGGATACGCTTAGTCGGCCATGCACGAGCACTTCGCAGCAAGTCGCTGACATCACACTCCGTGCCATTTGTGATATTTATAGTACTACTGCGACTGTGCGGCTAAGATGCGTGTCGTCGAAAACATATTAGAGGAAATGATGCCTTTATCGTAGAGCGGGCGCTTAGCATTACGGCCTCGTTCCACAAGTGCCGTCGTACAAGCATGCACTGGTGCTGCATCTAAAAGTTGCTAGCTGTTCTCAAAGGCACGTCTCTGAGGGGATTCGCAGGTTTTTGTCAGGCGTCGGCCGAGACAAGCATGTCACGATAGTTGTTGTTATGACCTACTTCAGTCGAAAGTGAACTAGGCCGCTAAAACCCCTTGGATGCTATTGGTGTCAGAGTGGTGGGTAATTTCTGAGAACCCTTAGCAGTCCCCTTGGGATAGTCTGATTGCTGGTGACTGTAAAGGCGAACAAATGAACCTGAAAGATGTATTTCTGTACGAACACAGATGAGTCAAGTACTGATAGAGATATCGTGAGTTTTAAGGCTGAAGTAGCTGCCCGGTCTGCCAAACTTTCGGATTTAGAAAAATCTCCTTAAATTGCTGGGAATCGTGATGGCACGCCTGATCGAAGTTTAGCAAATTACTAAGAGCAGTGTTTGATCCTAAATGAATTGCGACTACAAGGGAATACTTTGGATTTCGGGAAGCAGTACTAGCAGCCATGCAACATACAGCTAAATTAGGAGGCGATAGTTTTGAGCTCATGGATACTTTGACGCAGATATACGTCAACGCCTGAAGCGAAAGCTCGAGATGCCTACCGTAAATGTCACTCACACGCAGCCAGTGTAGAGAAATGTACTCGGTAGCGACAGAGGGTTATAGGCTTCCAGAACAGCCATGATGAACAACAAAACGGTACCTACCCATTCGATCGTGCTTCCTTTGCAGCAGATGTAAGCGCCTAGAAAGAGATTGAGTTCTCCAAGGGCACTCCATCAAAGTATATTATTATTATTATTACCTAGAGAACTAGTTAACTTTGGACTGAATGCATAGTCTCAGGCGAATTTTCTGCCTGGATTAACGCCTAGGCTCAACTGAACTGATCAATACCCGGGATATAAATGGCTGGCTTTTACATGGCTTCGGCTTTAATGAAACCCATACATACACATAAAAATATATATATATATATATATAATGTATTTGTATAGCGCCCCAAGAGAACCTAATCTCTATTCAGGCGCTTCACATATGCCTCCGGGCTCGAGTCCACGACCTCAGCCTGACCTTGGTCGGGGCGAGCACCTTAACCGCGGACCAAACCAGCTACTACATTTGTCTCTTGATCTGTACGCTTCATAGAATGAGACTGGCAAACAACTCCGGAGCGTGTCTGGTCTGTCGTCAACGGCGTAGCGGCCACGTCACACCACTTCTGTCTAAGCTTCACTGACTCCTTATCAAGCATCGAATTGACCTGATGATAGTCTATCTGGCCTACAGGTCGCTTCAATCGTTTTTTGAAATTAATATGTCTATTTCAAGCTATAATCAAGAACCAATCTTGAAAAGTAGTTCTCCATCATGTTATCGTAATTCTGAGCTTCATACAGGTGTTCCAAGTCCAGTAGATCCTGGTGAAAGCGCTCCTCCAAGCAAGCCATCTTATACTCCTTGAAACTATCACGATAAGTATACAAGGATATGGATTTAGAAAAAAATTCATTATGCAGCTCATAGCTCTTTTGCATTTGATTATAGCCTAAGCCAGCATTTTCCGTCTTGCGAGTGCCCAGGAAGTACCAAACCTTTACGAAGATGCTGCTCCTACACCCCTTCGTTTTGCCAGGGATCTTCGGGTAATCAATTCATCTTTATCTATTGTAATAAAAACTTCTGGTTAGAGCTTTCTTAAGATATTTTAGGGAATATATTTCGAAGAAACAAATCTGCCCACTTCATTTGTAAAGCTGTAGCACATAGATTCATGAGAACCTATTTGATGTGCAGTAGCGAGATCAGCACCAAAGCTGTCCAGGCTTCCATTTGACACTGTTGCTTTGCACAGGGAGCTTAGTCCACTGCTACCAAAAGTGTCAGTGGTAGCACAAATGGCGGTCTCTGCTATATTTAGTGCAAAAATAGGAAGGAAGCTTGGACAAATGCCTTGAAGACAAATCAGGAATGCTACGATTTTGAAGTCTTTGATTACTCCGGTCTAATTCCTCTTACTTTAAGGCGTATTCATCGTTCATCAAAACGTTAAGCTAGGTCGTGAGGCTGCTGTAATTCTTCAAAGTGAAGAGCCTAATAGTTGCGACATACGGCAGCAATGCGGCTTTGAGTCACCTCGATGAGCTGTCAATGAAGAGGCACCATTCATTCTAATTTGCCTGGTACAGGCTGGTAAGATTGTAGTGAAAGCAGAGCCCACATTAAAAATATAAATAAGCAGAAGAAAGCTTAGTGAAGTTTCCTCTGATCTTTGCACTTTGAAGTTTGCCCCGTTCAAATTTTAATCGGTAAAAGCAGAACTGTTCCAGCGTGGACGACAATAGTTTGACACGGAATTGGTGAGTCAAACTTGTCTAATAAAGTCATCAACATTTTCTAGTTGCATTAGCACGAGATTCTCTATTCAGTCCCACCACTAACTAATTACCACCTCGGTCTAAAAAGGTTTCCTTGCTAGTGAATTGCTGCTGCCTTTTGAAGACGACTGGTCTCACTTTGGCGGAGTGGATGCGTGGAGCACAGAATAGAGTGGCACAGGACCGATGGATATAGGAAGGTCTGCACATGTGACAGCTGGTGGACTTGACCCAGTCCAACGCCAGGACTTATTCACTATATAAACATATCTATGCTGGGGCGCTCTGGGGGTTCCTGCCAACATATTGGAATTGTAAATTTTGTGGCACTATTTATCGGGTATAAAATCCTACAAAAGAGCTAATCGAATTTTAATTATAGTGATTTTATTTAACCAGTCACCAATTTCTCTTTTGCTTATGACTAAGAATTTCATAGCATAGATTTTCGAGCAACAAGTTTTCATCATACCTTTCAAAGCTTTCTTGCAGTTCTGGCAATACAAATGAGGTGGCTAGCGTTTGTTCCCGAAAAAAGGCCTAATTACATATTCCATGTACGACTGGCACATCTTAGAATTTTCAACCGGGGAATAATCTTTCGCGTTTATCTTGATATATGGGAAACAAATATAGCTGTATAAGTCTGCCCGATACTGGCAGCCTTTAGATGCAATCTCAGGAAAATTGCAAATGTACAGACAGAGCCATGATGGCACAATAGGTAAGGCGGTTGCTTTTCATGACCTCTGTCGCGAGGTCGTGGGTTTGAATCCTGACATGGGCGGTTCTTCATCACCGCTGCAAGCGGTGGTGATAGCCATTAAAGCTCTTTTGTCGCTATACAAATGAGGCTGTTAAATTAGCTAGTATTTTTTTATTGTCTATGTAAGCTACTAAAACTTTATTGAATGGTGCAAGCTAAGTATTTGAATTTAATGTTTTTTTTCCGTTTAGTGTATAAATACATAAGTATTAATAATTTTATTATCTTGGTGTGTAAATGTTCTGATTCATCGTGCGTGCCTACAAATTTGTCTACTGACCGATAATGTAAGAAGGTAGTTAAATTCGTCAACCGCTTTCTTATGTAAAATAATGTGTTTGAGTTTAACTCCACTATAATTTCCTTATATGAAAACGTTACAAAACACATTACGACAAAATTCGAGTTTATCCTGGGAATCAGACTTTCAGCCATAATTCTATTGTGGTAATCTGCGATATAATACAATTTTCAATTTATCATCGCACAGCTCAAAGTGCTGAGTTTGGGGAGCAGTGGTCATTTTTGTGCCTTTATAATACAGGCGATTCGAATTAACACTGCTAACAAGTAAAAATGAGAATTGAATAATATAGTACACTGTATAAAAGAAACTTGTATGCAAAATACTATAGGTTATTGGGGTGGCATGAAAAATCTGGGAACCGAGAATACAACCACTAGCATTTTACTATATTGTTACTAGGATTTAGCTATAGGTACTAGCGAGTTCCAATACGGCAAAAAATAAAAACGGTGCGAAACTTATTTCGTAACCATAAATTATTTTCAGTGTAAGTCGGTATGACCGGAGTCACAGGAGGCTGGACGCCTACAATCGTTTTCTTTTGCGGTATCTTCTCAAGCTGATGGAAGAAACGTTTTTCGGGCCAGGTTACTTAAAATATTTTATTGTTTGTATGCCTGAGGTATTAATTATAGTATTAAATCCCTTGCACAATTCTAGAAAAAATAATTGTTTTTGTTTTGTATGGCAGTGTTACCCTCGCTGGCAGAGGTATCGGCGCAAGGTTGAAATCTCTACTGATTAAAGCGAGAAAGTCTGTCCACGCCCCAGGATGGCACATTTGAGTCATGCGGCAAGATA
Organism: Cristatella mucedo; assembly: GCA_009760855.2. Lineage (NCBI taxonomy): Eukaryota > Metazoa > Bryozoa > Phylactolaemata > Cristatellidae > Cristatella > Cristatella mucedo. The sequence continues at coordinate 2,543,461 of WPIO01000030.1, read as the reverse complement.
TCACAGTTACTTCAAGCGACAAGATGGCGCAGCGTTGTCTTTTGTGACGGAACTACTATGACTCAGCAAAGCGAGTCCACGGGCATTTAGCTGCTCGCATGCACAAAACTGACGCTCAAAAAACCCTAAACTGTCACGAAACTACACTGGAAAAATCACGTAAGCGGGGCTAGCAGTAAAAAAGTTTACAAAACCACTAAGCTTTGCTTTCATTTACAGATAGTAAGTAGAGTGTCTTCAAGCAAACTCGTTAACAGTTTTATAGCATGTTGCAGTCGGATATGCATTTTAATAATTAAAATCTGAGAAGCCAATGAAAGCGCGAGATTAAGTGAAGTCTTCCTCAGGGGCTAGGTGGTGCCTTGCCGAACGGTTTCCGTTGTAGTAAGCTCTTAAAAAGTTGAGTTAGAGTTTTAGACCTATTTTTGTGGTTTCATTCAATTTATTTGTTTATTTTCTTATTAATATAATGTTATTGTTTACGCACTAAACTTCAGGACTTTTTAAAAAATTATAGCGTTTATGACAATGTAATAAAGTTTTTTCGGGTATTCCTGAATGGTTAATAAATTAATAAAGCATTAAATTCAGATAGCCCAAAAGTAAATTTTGGATATTAGGTATTTATTGTTTACAACGCTTATGAAAATCTTTTGTATATTCTTGTGGCGTCGGTTGACCCTGTCCGGATGAAACTTAGATTGCCTCATTATTTCTTCGTCAAGTCCATGCGGATTGTAACTGCCCTCGTTCAAAAATTGGTTCCGGAAAGCAAGCAAATATCTGTTTAAGTTAATTTCCTTGGGATTTGGTGATTGCCGATGCAAATATTAAAATGGCTGCATATATAATATAATTCATTTATATAGCGCCCCAAGAGAACTTAATCTCTATTCAGGCGCTTTACATATGCCTCGGGGCTCGAGCCCACGACCTCACCCAGACCTTGGTCGGGGCGAGCACCTTAACCGCTGGGCCAAACCAGCTCGGCTGTACACTGGCATCGTCGCATTCTTAATGGTTGACTGGCATTACAAGTTACTAAAGTCAGCGCCGGAATAAAGACTATTCTTTGTGATTAACAGTTATAATCTCAGCGTTAATGAATTTGGGAACCAGTTAAACTGTCCATATAAAACTGTATAAATTGACAGTTAGTTATTGCTACGGATGTAGGTAAGGACCAAGAACCATTAGCATTTAAAATAATCCTAACCTAATAGCTACATTATGTAAATAGCCTACTGGCTCGGACTTTTTTCACTGATCTTGGTTAAACGACCAAGAATAAATTCATCCTAGAGTTATAACCAGCAGAATGACCTCTGCCAGCAATTCCTAAATGGTTCATCCAGAAGTAGAGGCGCAGTCCAGAAACGGGAATCGCGTCTGTTCACTACAGATCTTAGGGGTATTCATTTTGAAAAGTAAAAACGATAAATGTTTGACAATAGCTAATAATGATTAGTCTCAGCAGAAATGACTCATGGCCGGCAGAAAATCACTTAGACCGTGTGACCTGATCAGGCTGTTTATTTTATCTACGGCTCCACCGAGAGGTAATATCTTTTGCGTAAATATAACAATTAAATAGGACTCTGATCAATAGCCTAGCCATCCCCTTTTCACAGTCAAATGCTTTCCAACATGAATGTGATACACAATTTGTAGCTACGTTGGTAAATTTGTATATCATAAGCACAAAATTAGTTAATTAGTAAATATAGATATTTTTGACACCACAGTCCTAACCGATGTACCATTGTAGTGCAATTTATTTGGCAAAACCCATATCGTAGGGGCCATAGCCGAGTTCTGCTTAAGGAGTGAGCGTGTTCATCCAAGAACGTTATTTACAAGAGAATATAGGCTAAGAGCTAGATACAATGCTTAAAAAGTTGCATATGTTAGGACTTCCTGCCGCTCGATCTCGGCGGTGGCTTGCTGTGCTGAGATGCTACTCTTGAATGAATCTGGGACTGACATGGTGCAGCAGCATCCACGTTCGGACGGAATTAAGCCAAAACCAAAGCCTTCATAGGAGTGAAACTCTCAGCCGACGTTCAAAAGAGCGGCGATGCTCCGAGCCTTGTGCCACGCCTAACGAGTTATAGGTGCAGGAACCTACCGCCAGGTGTGCCGCAATAGTGGAAAACGGCAGCATTGAAGATGGCTCATACCTTAAGATGAACAGCTTATACCATAGCTCCGAGAAGTGAATTCGACAGCGACAGAAGGTACAGGCTACCAGCATCAGCCATAGAGTACAACCGCTCTCTAGCTGAGTGGGGGGCATACAGAACCACAGAACTGAAGACCGGGTCATAGCATCGCTGATTATCAATAAAACAATCGTCAAGTTCTCATCCACTAGCCAGACACGCTGGGGCTCCACGTTACTGACGCACCTCCCAGAGTAGGCTTAAATAAGGCTACCTAATTTAATTCTAGACGAACGGTAGTGTAGGAATAATGGCTGATTCAGTCGAAGGAGCTCGGTAATGTCTGCTGTTCATTTACATTTAATTTAATTAATTTAAATGATCGCTGCAGACTCGGGGGGGGGGTGGGATGGGTTGGTGGGCTGGTTGAACACGCCCTAGCTTCGTGTTGGCAAGAGCTTCTCTGTGTCGCTTTGTGTGAGCATTAGATACGGAGTGGCTCTCTCAATTTCTCCCCCCCCCCTAATCAAGCCGGAAGAAGCGGCTCCACTCTTGTGGTGGCTTTGCATCGATGCGGCGCTAATAGGCCAGCTAATGATCTTCTCATTTATGGCCGCCGCTACAGCATACACATCCGTGTAAGTTACAAGAGCAGTCTGGAAATAGCTGGCTAGTTGCTTCGCGATTATGCTTTTGGATAGCATATTAACAGCTGGTCATGGATATCACTGGCTCTTCGGCGCTCACCGAGACTGCCCTAGCTACGCGTCGGCACCTGAGTTCCGGGCGGCATGCTTTGGGCCGAAGGTCTGGTATAGCTCCAACGATCAAGCGCCATTCATATTCAGAGCCTGTTGATTCGGCAGGTGAGTTGTTGCACACTCCTCAGCGGGTTCTGACTTCCGTGGCCGCCGTCCTGCTGTCTGTAGCAACCGACACCTTTTGTGGTATCTGATGAGCGTCCTCGTTAGGCAATACTACTTTGATATAGTGCAGTCAAAGAAATCAATGGTCAGTGGTACCATGCTTAATGACAACAAGCATAACATGGTTAGGGGTGACATGCACAGGGCCAGCATGCAAATATGGTTAGCACCAGCATGCACAGTGTCAGCACGCACAAGCAAGTAAGATAGTAATATATATATATATATATATATAGACGTAAGCACTTAAATTTGATTCTTTGGTCTCTCAGAGCTAGTCTATTGCAACTCTCTATGAACAAGGCTTCCATATTAGTCGTATCTATGTTCTGGGCGAGCTAAATGAATACAAGTTTCTCATTTCTGAACAAATAAGGCGATGTAATCTAGGTGGAATTAAATTATGCTAGAAAATATAAGCCAACTAAAATTTCAGCTCGAGGCATCATGGGTGAACCACAACGTGAATCTGTAATGTGAAGTACAACAGTGAATTAACCTCTCATTTATGTAGGAGAACTGGAACTATATATAAATGCAGCTGCCAAATGAAATTTGCATCTGAAAAATGACCGAATTCAGTATCGCTTCGGTCAAAATTGAACCCTACCACATACAATTTTATACCAACTGTAAGTAGTTAGCGTAGGATTGATATAATCCATCTCAATATTGGAGTAGCAGAGTGCTTTGAAAACAACTTACGCAGCCATGTAATTAGGTAGCACGCGTTTGTTGGCAACACCTCGTTTGACCTGCTTGCTACTCATGACCCTCTTTATGATAAGCATCAAGAGGATTAACGACGAAATTTATCGGGAGAACTCAGAATAGCGTATGAATGCTTGCGAATAAGCCACTGTGCTGAGCTCCAAGTTATTCTTAGCAATTTACCGCACAATGTTTTCCGCGTAAAATATTTTCTCATTCATCATGCCTCAAAAGAAGGAGAACATAGCCATTTCTTCCCAGGAAAATTGCTTTTGCGAGCATGGCAGTGATAGTTTGCTAGTATCATAGTTTCAGAGTGTAAAACTACCAACTTTTGCTCCTTGTAGCTCTTATTTATTAAGAAAAATCAAAAGCTGAATCACAGCTATTATTTAATACATTGAGGTTTTAAATAAATAGCCGCAAACAATTTAGAAGTGAGCATCGTTAAAGAGTTAAACTAATTAAGGTAATCAATTTACAGAAACAGCCCCAAATAAAGTCCCCTTTCAATTTACCATAATTCGTCCCACCCAGTAGAGTTCCAGGTTCAGTAAATCCCGGTGGAAGCGCTCAACCCATTCCTCTAAGAAAACCTCGTGTAAACCATGACTCAAAAAGATGATCAAGAGAATGGATCTGAAGAAAATGCTGAAGCTCATCGTGCTTTTTGCCAGTGTCTAAAATTGATTCCTGCGTGATTCACCTGTGAGATTGCATGTGGAAAAAACATCTTATTTATGGGCATGAATTTTTACTTGTAATCAGACATGCAGAGTTTAAAGAACGCTATCACCGCTACTAAGGAAAAGCTACGTTTAGCTGAGGAGTTGCGACATTTTGACGCTCGGGCGATTGGGAAGGAACACTTGTCTATAAGGGTCGAAGAGAAATACAACTCTTACAAACTAGTACAAGTTACTTTCATTCGACATATTTTGGGTTTATGGTAAAAAATTAGGATTTATACCATTAAGCATTTTACCATTAATAAAATTGTGTTTTTGTGGTTTGTGCATTTTGATTCAGAATAAATAATTATGGTGCTAAAGCAAACCATGTCAAACAATAATTTTCAGAAATAAGCTAAGGCTTAACTTCGAAGTCCTCGACATCTAAATTCATCTGTGAATCACGAAACCTCTAGTCTCCTGACGTCGATATTGTCCGTGAGAGAATATCTTCTTCGCCTCAGCTACTAAATGTGCCTTCTGGCCCGTCATCATTGGAAGGATGCTGCCAAACGACACTAGCTGACGTGCTCGACGAATTTGCAACACTGAGTAGGTGCACTGTGATCCTCATCCAGACTGTCTACTGTGTACAGTAGACATTGAACTAACTAGGCCTACTGAATTCAAGCTTGGCATGGCATGAATAAAGATCAGGACTGACATTTCATCGAAAGACATACAAAGACTAATGTATTTCATATCCATCCATCCTAGCAAAAGTCAAGTCTAGCTTTCATAAAAAATATTTTTAAGTCACAGATTCAAAATATAAAAAATGCTGATGTCTGCGATCAACCATCTTCTTAACAACTCTCAAGCTAGTTCCTTTTGTAGGTATCCTTGAGAAGATCAGGCTGATCTCATCTCTAGCTTCTTTGTATGCAATGTAGACAAGATCAGAGTCGTTACCCAAAGCAGCAGCAGCACCCTTCAATACTCAAGTACCTCAATAACAAGTTCCCATGACTTCCTTGCCTTAGTTAGTGCATCATTTCAGTGTCTACATTAACGGAGTCAACCAGTGACCTCATCCTGAAATTCATCTCTCAATGAAAGAGGAACGCTTGTCCTATTGATAGTATTTCCACTTTCCTACTTTTACGATGCATAGATACTCTGTTGCTATGCATAACTAATATAACAAAAGGTTGTTTCCTTCTGGCTACGTCATTACATCTTTCAATAGGGCTTTAGTTGAGCCACTAGTTGAGAAAACCAAATTGGACCAAGAAAAATGTTGCACCTCCCGCCTCAGGCTCCCTTCTGCTGTTCTTATCAAAGCCACCGAACGAATTTTGGCATACCAGATGAACCCTTACATTGCAAATTCAAAACTAGCCCGCTAGTTTCAATCTGATTATATTGCTAATCTTTCCGCAGAGTTGCATGACATACGGTGTATAATGGCCATCTCGGAAGTGCAGAATTGGCCGAAGTCTCTCTGCCTGGTTTGCGTGATATTTTGGCAGCATTTAATACTACTGACTATCAACGTGTCCTTGAGCGCCAAAAACCTCGCCTGGGCATCGCTGGCACTACAGTGGCTTAGGTCCTGTCTCACTGGGAGACTCCAGAGTATTGATGTGAACATAAAAAATTACCCGATAATCTGCAGAAGTATCGGGTGCCATTGGGCTGTGTGCTTGGTACTCTTACGTTTTATTTTACGGTTTATACTCTCCCTCTTACCGATGTGATCGCGAAGCACAATATTGGCATTCAGTTATTTGCAGATGACTGTTAGTTGTGCCTTTTCTTTGATCCTTGCTAGCCCTTCAGCACGTCGAATTCTTTCAAATCCCTTGCTGCATGAATTTATGACACTCGCTTACAGCTGGCAGCAGATTTTCACAAATTAAATGAAGAAAAACCCAGCTTACTTGTTATGGGAAACCAAGTGTGACTCAGAAATGGGAAAACCTAAAGCTCAAAATCTGCTCCTCCAGCATATCTCATGCAATCTGCACGTAATCTACGTGTCTCGTTCCAAAGCGACCTTTGATTAGACGACCACATCAGTTTCAAAGTCAAATCTGCCTACTTTCAGCTCCATAACATTGCCAAAATTCGGGCTTATTTAGACAAGGATACTACATCTAAATTGATCCACTCATTTGTGACATCCCGTCTCGACTTCTGTAACTTACTTCTTGCTGGTCTAGCAGCATGTGCAATCGAGCGCTTACAGTTGGTGAAAAACTTTGCATCTAAACTCATCTGTCGTGAGCGTAGCAATTGCGACATCACACCACTTCTCACCGACCTGTACTGAATCATAATCAGGCAGTGCATTGACCTCAAGATTCTGTCACTTACTTCCAAGTCACTTTATTCTCTGGCTCCAGCCTAGCTATTAAAACTACTCCCCCACCAGGCGAAGAATCGTACAGCTCACTGTTCTTACTCGAATCATTTAGCTATTTACCTTGTACGAACCTCAAAGCGGTTGGAGACCACGCCTTTTGTTCCTATGCTCCCAAAGCCAAAACTGACTACCGAAGCGCGTCAAAACGCTCCTGACGCTACATTTAATAAAAAAAAGCTTGCAAAACACCTGATTATTACAGCATTTGTTGGGACTCTGTGGTTCGTCTTTCGCGTGCATATATCTGCTTACACTATGCCTGCTGCTTGCGGATGTTAGCACCAAGTATTTAAGTATTTAGTAATGCTTTATGTACAGCATCTGTAAAATGCCTAGAGAGAGATTTAGTTCTTTTAGGGCGCTATGCAAATGTATTATTTTGTTATTATCTCCTGCAACTAGTTCTCGCGAATCTGGAAATTGAGATTCAGTTCAGCGCAGATGGCTTTGACTGATCTATCTTTATTATTTATAGCTGACTGTTGTAACCAGCTTGTAGGCAAATATCGCTCATCTAATTTTAAACTTACGAATCTTCAAGTAACCTTAATAGATTTTTATTAAGTATTTCTGATAAGGTAATTAAAGAGTAATGAAGAATAATTAGTACAATATGTTCAACTAATGCTTAGAACTTCAATCGTTTCCACATAAATAGATACAAATAAAAATATAATTAATTTATATATTGCCTAAGAGAACGTAATATCGTTCCACAAATTACTAATAGGTATTTAATTTGAATTTTAAGGTCTATAAACACATGTTCAGCCGAAATGACTCAGCAGCAAGAAAAATGATAATATCATCGGCATGAAATACAAAATTAAATAACGTGTTGATCAAAAGCAAGCTAATTAATTTTTTCATACTTCAGTGCATGCTAAAATGTTAGATTTGAACTATAAGAATTGCAAGTCTTAGCTTCATACCTGAATTAGTAAATAGTTAGAATTATTTTTCACCCCCAGCCTATCTTCAACAAATTATGCTATGACACAGATTTCCTTTAAGGTCTACAAACGATGGCTGGTATGCATAGAGCTTTCCGATAGCTTCAGTTTGCTGACGCCATGAGCCGAGATAATCTACAATGAAACTTAGCAAGGCGACTACTCTCTTCAGTTGTGCCAGAAATTACTTTCCCTGAAAGCTTACCATGAGATCTTGCAGTATCTACGCTCTTTAGTGCAATATCCTTGCTGTCGTATCAAATAGTGACTTATGGTATTGGCACGGGTCCAACTATCTAAAAATAAGAATTGCCATGGAACGGAATCGTTTCCTAAAAACACCTGTTAATGGTCGCTTGCGATCGAAAGTGATCCCGGCAGGATGAAACCAAATAGTTCAGGATAAGGTTATCGAATTCCTTCCCCATCGACTCCACGGGACGGTATTGGCAGAGCTGGTTTAGTCTAACTCTGGCCGTAAGCGGTTTATTACTGACTAAGCCTAATCCAAGTCACATCCCAAGGCACGCAGGGGCAGCAAGATTAGTCGCGTACTATGGAAAGAGCGTGAGGCTCTGAAAGTCAAATCCAGTCCGACAAGGAACAAGTGGCAGTGGGAACCGACATAGTAGGTTTAAAAATACCAAATTACATTCCCTTTATCAGCCGGAGAAGCAAGGTAATCCCCTTATGGCGAACTTGACAAGCACTATCAGTACATGACAATTTTTTCTGAAGAGAAACGATATAGGCCAAGTTTTACCCTCCAGATGGCTACAGAAAACTCATTTCCAGTAAATTAGATGTTGCAACAAAACTTTTTCATGTATTTCGAGCATTTCGCATGCATTTAACGCATCACAAATTCATGCATTTCAATGCATTTTGCATTTCATGCATTTACATGCAAGAGTCATCTCCGAGCGCCTCCTTACAGTGACAGTCCACTGTATCCACTTCGGAATGTCCTCCCCATCCAGAGACCAATTGTTGAGGAGCTAGCGCTGCTGCTTATTCTCTCAGGTGCCTGAGCGCCCAAGTTGAGCTCAGCTCGGTTGAGCCGCAGCGAGAATGAGCCATTGCAGCGACGACTGAAAAGAGCTTCGCCGTCAGCAGCCCCAGGGAGCCCTAAGATTGTCCAGGTGAATCCAGCATTCCTTGTCTACTGCCGCCAGAGAATAGGAAGTGGTCGGATGGGAAATGACAAAGGCGGCACATAGCCCTGAAGAGGCCCACCACTGGCATTTCGTAGGCGTAAGCAGTGAGGTTGGTATGATCCTGGCCGGTATATGCAGACTAAACTTGGCCAGGGTAACTTTCCCATGGGATCTGGCAACTGCAAAGGGGCGAGAAAAGAGACAAGCTTAGCAAAGATGTCTCTCGATTAGAACTGAAAGGCTTTCTAAATATCGGCATTAAAGCCGCATTAGCCCAGCGGTTCGGCTAGGAAGATAATAATAGGCAATATCATAACAAGGCGCTTGTATAGCACCCAACAAAGGCAACATCTTTCCAGGCGCCTGACAGACGATGTAAAGAAGGCTATCGTTGCGGTTAGAGATGGCGTTGCACAGCGTAAGCCTGGGTAAGCACACAGATGACTATACTCGCTGACCTTGATAAAAATGGGGACGAACCGGGGCGTTTTCAGGCGCTATTTCAATTTATTTAATCTGAGGATGTTGTCACGTTAGACGGTAGTTATTTTTTGGCTTTTAGTGCTCAAAAGCAAAGGAACGGTCTCCACAAGATCGTCGGATGTATCGGACTCAGCCCAACGACTTGAGTCATAGGAGCAGGAGATATGACGATTACCTTGTTGAGATGTACTTCTGCCAGTGAAGGTTTTAGCATGATGATAATGTGACCCTAAAGTGAGTGACCATATATTAGTTCAATAGTTTAATTGATTGGGATCCACTGCAAATAGAAAAGGAGGGCTATAGTATTTATAGACCTGCAAGGCCTTACATCTGTTAAGTAGTACTCGCGGCACTCGAACACACTTGACTGCTGTCTACCCTGACATCTACCTTTCATCTTTTAAGGATTAATTAGTGCTTTCTTCCCATCCAATCATCCCTTTTCATTACATGGCTTTCACTAGTTGGGTGACAGTGCAACTCACGCAACATGTGCCTACCAGAAGCTCGAAATTGATCGATCACTAAAGATACAGCTCTAGCAATCTCGCAAGCAGGGGTTGCTGAGTCGTAAATAAGGGAAATTGTCAATAGCTGCCTTTATATTCTCGTTGGTTCGGGAAAGTGATTTCAGAAAGACTGGTAAACCAAGCTTATTGCAGCACTACTGAGTAGTGCTGACTAGGTCATAAGTCACAAAAAATCTCATTATTATTGAATTAATTGTAAAGCTGCTTGTCGACCTAGACACATCGGGGAAAATAAATAATTGGTATTTAGTTCAATGTCTGCAGCCATGCTCATGATTAGATTAGCGTGGCAGTTACATGAATGTAATGAAGAAAAAGTTATCAATTTACACTCGTAGATTGATTTAGAGTGACAAAGTATTCCCGAATAACAAGCAAATAAATATATTTTATAGTTGTTAGCTGAGTTTACTTTTTTCTGTTTTTGCTTTGGGTGTAGTCGCGTGATAGTCAGATCAAGCAGTTTGTTTTCCAGGGTAATTGCTTTAGTTGCCGAAGGCACAGATATTGTTAAATAGAAGTAAACTGCAGTGGCTCAGCTAATACGACACCGATTAACTAGAAAGTGTGGATTTTTGCTCTGTGAAATACGTCCAAAGCGTACAGTCCGAACGGTGGTCAACAGATGGAAACCGTATGCTCGAAACCGTTATCATTAAAAATCCGATCCCGAAAGAGCAAGCATTTAACCCCAGCAAACGATAGACAAACCTTAAATCATAAAATTAATACTTGATATCATCAAACAAAATGGAAATATTTCAAATTAAGTTTTAAATATGCATTGAAATGCTTATGTGTGCATGCTATAGGATTTCCTTCCCGTAGTGGCCTAAGGTAATTTAATCTTTGTCTGATAGTTTTAAATATGCTGCAAGGCTTCAACCAACAATCATGGCCGTTAAAGGTGAGCACCTGAATCTGGGCAATTTACACATAGGACTGTCAGCTTTTGCCAGAGTCATAGTTGCCTTAGCGAGATTAAAAAAATCTTCAATAGAAATGCTTCAACGAATTAGTTTAGCATCTATTACTCTGAATATAACAAGCACTAAAGAGTTGCATAAGCTACAGTTCTTAAATGAAAAGACATCATAAGAACGCGGTCTGTAAATAAGAAAAAGTTGATTGCTTTAACCATATCTTTCATTTAGAAGATAAAATAACCGTGAGGGTCATTAATTATCTAAGGACAAAGTAATAAACTATGGCCTGCTGCAGGTCTCGAACCCACGAGACAGGTTTAGAATTTCTAGCAGATTTCCCTGAACCACGAGCAGGGGTCGCTGATATTAATCACCAGATGAGAACTAAATCCGGCAAATTTATATCTTGCTGGAGGCTACTGCTTGCTTCATTTAGCTTTTGTTGTTTGGCTGCAATGCCTGGTCACCAGTGAAATCTAATTCGTTTGCCTTGGTCATCTTTTTCAGCTATGCAAAAATGCTTGCCAATTTCTATTCCCCATCAGGTCTGTTTGTGTTTCCTTGTTTTTCGCTGAGGCTAGTTAGCTGGAAAACCCCATTACTCCTTAGAGAAGGCACTGGTGATCTCATAAAAGTTATTGCCATTAACCTCAAGATTTGTGTAAATTCCTTCAAACTATTATTAACTCACAATTATTACCTAACCTAACAAGTAGGCAGAGGCCGCTGCGCTCAAACAGAAGCTTTTTGTGCTGCAGCGTAGCACCTGAGTCACCAGGCTGCAACCTTCACGTCCCCCCAAGGGCATTGGTTTCCACTAGGACATTTAAAGGATTGGCTGCTGCGAACCCCAATAGCAAAGCGGATGCAGTGATACATTTAATTACTTTTACATTTAATTACAGATACATTTAATTACCCAGATATTTCTAAAAAGATGGTAACCCTTGAACCAGTAGTATACATGAGATTCAAAGAACAGCAAGAATCCAAGAACCTGCTTCATCCAGGTCACGAAATCAAGACTACAACACTACCTGATAGATTGCCTCGGGTACTTGTCGGAGTAAAGGTAAGACAGGGAAGTAAACGGCCTAAGGCACATGGATTGTGAATGATGCTGTCATACATTAATCGCGTCCATAGCCCAAAATGGCATTTTCGCACGAGGCATAGTGAGAGCTCAGTGCAAAACAATCAAGAAACCTGAATACATCACCGATGTCTGCTCCTGTAAGTCTTAAGTGAGGTGAAGGTACCGGTAGAGTTGCAAGTTAAAATAAATGTAACATACACATCAGTCGCCTCTGATGACCTTGAAGATAAAGACCAGTGGAATTCACTGGCTTGGAACCATGGCAAAACAGTGAGGACAGCTCTTTTATTTTTTTGCAGTCGTCTGCTGTTAGCCTGAAAAAAGAGTCAGCTCATTGGTAGGCGATGGCTGGAAACTGATTCTAAAATATTTTAAACGACACAGTAATGCCCCTCCACTGGCAAGTGTGAGATTGCCATCTATCACCAGTAAACAAGTCACACTCTCACTAGCTAATGGATACACACCTAATTCACTAAAACAGACCAATTTTGATAGCATTTGTCGAGTCTCCCTGATTTTTTCTCTGTGTGCTAATGTGAGCTGGCACTGTGCATTTTGCCACAAACCATATTTACATGTTGATACAGTGCATGTCAGCCTAATCATGTTTGGCTTGTTGAAATTGTGGATGTTACCACTAAAAATTTCATCATGGTTGCTTTAAGCACATGTAAAGTGCATAGACAGAGATTAGTAATCTGAGGGTGCTACTCCACAAAGATATTATTGTTATTTTTAATAGTATTAAATCTGTATAGCCACGTCATTTACGACCTCGGCCTTGGGGAGAGATAACAAAGCATCAGTTAAAGGTAGAGCCTCATCTAAAGGTCACTTTTGAAAAGTTATGACAGTACTAAGGGATTCAGATCTACAAGGTTGTTGGCGATTGTGATACACTCACTGTAACATATCTTACAATATTTCATCCCTAACAGATGCGGAATAGGCAAGGTCGCGTTGAATCTGCAGTTGATCAGGTCCTCGTTCCTTGATAATAGAAACTGGGGATTTTCAGTTGTCATCAATTAGCCGGCTACGTCACACCACAGATTAAACCAGCCCTCTAATGAACTTGGCGAGGAGAACTCTAGTCGGATTCACTGGCTTGGTATTAGTGAAAATAGCCAAGCAGAATTTCTTTCTTGGCGGCCATAAACGTTTAGCCTCGAAATAGGGTCTGTTAAATAATACAAGATTGATAGATAACTTAATTCTGAAAAATTTAACACGATAAATTAGTGCCCCTTCACAGCTGAACATTAGTTTGCCATAGATCAGACGTAAATTAGTCAAGTGCTACCCAAACAACACCATCATAGATTTTATACATGTATACACACACTTACACACAAACACACACACACACACTTACACACACACACACTTACACACACACACACTCACACACAAACACACAAACACACACACACACACACACAAACTCTCTCTCTCTCTCCCTCTCTCTCTCTCTCTCTCTCTCTCTCTCTCTATATATATATATATATATATATATATATATATTTAGGAACTGGCTTATTAAAATACGAATGTGTATTGGGACGTTAGCCGGTGGAGCCCTGCCCAGGGTCGTGGGTGCTACCCACTACTACCGGGTCAGGAACAAGTAATATATATATATATATATATATAGCTTGCTGGCCTACCAGCATGTGCAATGAGGCACTTGCAGCTGGTGCCAAACTCTGCAGCTAGGCTTGTCGGTCGTGAGCATCACAGTTGTCACATCGTACCACTTCTCGCCGACCTGCAATGGCTACCAGTCCAGTAATAGATTGACTTCAAGATTTTGTCACTCACATGTTTAGGTCCCATAATTCTTTGGCTCCACCCCTACCTATCAGATCTACTGCCGCTCCAGGCTACGCATCGTACCACCCTCTTTTCGGAATCTAACTGTTTACCTATACCTGGTACAAACCTCAAATCCTTTTCTTTTGAGACCGTGCCTTTAGTTCGTATACTCCCAAAGCCTGGAACTCACTCCAGACTTTTGTCACGACATCCCCCGACTTGATCACACTTAAAAGGAATATAAAAAAGCACCTATTTACCACAGCATTAATGGATTCCTGTGATTCGTCCTTTATATGCTTATGCATACTGACATTATGCATGCTGCCACTAACCACACTTGCATGCTGACCCTGAGCATTTCACCCCAACCAAGTTATTCTTGTTGTTTATCGAGCACGCTACCACTAACCATCTGATCATGTCTCCTTTGCTGCAAATGTAAAGTGCCTAGAAAGAGATTATGTTCTCTGAGGGTGCTTTATCAAGTGCGTTATTATTATTATTATTATAAATACACATGTACATATGTACAGTGTGTGTGTGAGTGTGTGTGTGTGTGTGTGTGTGTGTGTGTGTGTGTATGATGTGTGTATTTGCTAGGTAGCATAAAATAGAAGCGACCGGTTGCTCTACGAGACCTTAATGACATACCTAGATTATCTGTAGCCTTGAAGTTGCCTGATAAATAATGAGCTGGCTATTACTCCTATCAACCTATTTGGAGCAACATTTTATTATCCAACACAGGTCAGCATTCTTATTTCATGATAGCACGGTTTTATTGCATGCTTTCTATTCTGGTCACATGACCAGAGTAAATACCTTCTGTAAACAACGATGTAAGTGTAGATTGTGGCACTGCTGATAACAAGCTTCCTCTGCCACGTATGCCTTAGTCTACTGGCTGCCATCGGAGGTGCTTCACTAGTAAGTTGTAACCTGCTGCTGCTCCATTGCTGCCGGTCACTGCTTTGGTGGCCATCACTGGCCAATGTGACCGATCGTTTTACTTTGGCAGCGCAGCCTGCAGCAAAAGCGCAACCAGCAGCACCAGCTGTGGCAACATCAGCAGCAGCAGTGGTAGCAGACGTACCAGTAGCAACAGCAGCAGAAGCAGCAGCAGCAGCGGCAGAGGCAGCAGCAGCAGCTATATAGCCGATATCGCCTTGGGCTGCTGCTATCTGCTTATATTGGGGGGGGGCAGCTAAGAGAGCCAATGTCCAATAGTAGCCCAGGGTGCTACCAATGTACGATTAGTTGTTAGCTTGCAGCTACCTACTTGGGGTGAGGTGGCTTCTTGGCTAAGCCAGCATAATAACAGTAATAATAAAAAAATGAATGTGATTTATTGCCCTAAGAGAACTCAATCTTTTCTAGGCATTTTCTGTTGGCTGCATAAGAAACATGATCGAATGGTTAGTGATAGAATGCTAAATGTCAACAAGCATAAAATGGTTAGGGGTGACATGCACAGGATCAACATGCAAATAGGGTTAGTGGCAGTATGCAAAGTGTCAGCACAAATAAGCATGTCACGGACGAATCATGGAGACCCACTAAATGCACTAATCGATAGATGCGTTTTGAATAATAATAATAATAATAATATTAATGCACTTGATAAAGCACCCTCAGAGAACTCAATCTCTTTCTCGGTGCTTTACACTTGATGCAAAGGGAAACGTGATTGAATGGTGAGTAATATCATGGTTTGATAAATAAAGTGAATAACATGGTTAGGGGTGACATGCTCAGGGGTCAGCATGCAAGTGTGGTTAGTGGCAGCATGCACAGTGTCAGCGCCTATAAGCACATCAAGGACGAATCAAAGAGACCCACTGAATGCTGTCCTAAATAGGTGTTTTTAAGTTCTTTTTAAATACGGTCAAGTCAGGGGATGTTCTAATGCAAGTCGGGAGTGAGTTCGAGGATTGGGAGCATACGAACTAAATGCATGGTCTATAAAAGATTTGAGGTTTGTACGAGGTATTGGTTGACAGTTGGATTCCGAAAAGCAGGTGGTACAATGCTTGGCCTGGTGGGGGAGTAGTTTGACATATAGGCTGGAGCCAATCAATGAAGTGACATAAAAGTGAGCAACAAAACCTTGAAGTCAATCCGTTCCATGCCTGGTAGCAAGTGCAGGTCGGCGCGAAGTTGTGTGATGTGGCAACTTCGAAGCTGACGACATACAAGCCTAGCTGCAGAGTTTTGCGACAGCTGCAATCACCTGATCGCATATGGCGGCAGGCCAGTAAGCAGTGAGTTTCAGAAGTCGAGACGGGATGTCACAAATGCATGGGCCAACTTGGACGTGGTATCCTTTTCTAAAAGAGCCCGCCTTTTAGAAATGTTATGTAAGTAAAAGTAGGCAGATTTGACTCTGGAGCTGATGTGGTCGTCTAACGAGAGGTCACTTTGGAACATGACACCTAGATTTCGAGCTTATGCAACAGGAGACAAGCTGGCAGAGCCAATATTGAGCGTCAGCCTTTCCAATATCTGAACCACACTGGTTTTGCCCATAACTAGTAAGTGAGTTTCATCATCATTTAGTTTTAGAAAATTCGCTGCCATCAATGTACGGATGTCATCAATACATGCATCGAGTTGAGAGAATTCGAGGTGCTCGAAGGCTGGGAGGGATCAAAGCAAAGGTACAACTGAGTGTAATCCACATGGAAGTGAAAGCCTATATTGTGCTTTGCAATCACATCAGCAAGAGGGAGAGTATAACCCGTGAAAAGAACCAGACCTAGCACGGAGCCCTGAGGTACCCCATAATTCAGAGATACCTCGGCTGATCTTTGTCCATCCACGTCAATGATCTGGAGTCTGCCACTGAGATATGACCCGAACCATCGCAGAGCAGTGCCAGTGATGCCCAAGCGAGATGAGAGGCGCTCTAGAAGAACTTTGTGATCGATAGTATCAAAAGCTGCCGAAAGATCGAGCTCAACAAGCAGAAACTCTCTACCCATGTCTGCATTCCTAAGTAGGTCGTTGTATACCCTAAGCAATACTTACTCTGTGGAGTGATCATCTCTAAACCTGAGTGGACTTTACTAACAAGGTTTGAAGTTTCAATAATGAGTTCAGCTGGTCCGCCACGACCGGTTCCAGTGTCTTTGATAGGAACGGTATAAGGGAGACTGGGCGGTAGTTGCTCAAGTTCTCTTTGTCTAGTTTCGCTTTCTTGAGAAGTAGCCTGACTATAGCCTTTTTGAAAGGTGCTGGAACATGACCAGAGGCTAGTGACAAATAAATTATGTTAGTTATGCATGGCAGCTGCAGATCAATGCAACGTAGGAGCAGGACAGTGGGAATAGGGTCCAAAGGACTTGTTGTCTTCTTTGATTGGGATTTGAACTTTGGGACTAGATCACTAGTGACTTGGGGCTGCTTTCTTTTGTGGGATCGGATTGTTATCGATGAGGATTTCTAGTATACGGCGTACAACTGTTGGCTACCATTTAAGCAGCATGCTTCGGGTGTGGTTCACTAAGCGAAGAAACATTTCTTTCTAGGCCAATTGATGTCGAATTAGCTGAGGTTCTTAAGCTGCCATACAATCAGTTTAATGAGTCAGCTGAATAATACTTATATTAAACAATAGGCTGGGCCAGTGGCAAACAGATCGCCTATTTAGGAAAGCGAAATTTGTGATCGTAATATCAGGTGACCACATAAAACCAAAAAAGGAAAATTACACTCCTGCCATCAAATAGGAGAGGTATATTGCTGCTCGTAAGTCAGGAATGCTTAGTCACTATGGCTCATATCGCGCCCGGAGATTTTTATATTTAATTTACGGTGGTAACACGTCAGCTGAGACTTGATTACCCACTACATAAGGTGGTTGCTTTTCACAACCTTAGTCAATAATAATAATAATAATAATTCACTTGATAAAGCGCCCTCAGAGAACTTAATCTCTTTCTAGGCACTTTACATTCGCTGTAAAGTGAAATGCAATTGAATGGTAAGTAAAATAATGCTTGAAAAACAAACGAAATGAATAATATGGTTAGGGGTGTCATGCACAGGGTCAGCATGCAAATGTGGTTAGTGGCAGCATGCACAGTGTCAGCACGCATAAGCACATGAAGGGCGAATCACAGGGACCCACTAAATGCTGTCCTAAATAGGTGTGTTTTTAGGTTCCTTTTAAATGTGGTCAGGTCAGGGAATGTTCTGACGCAGTTCGGGAGGGAGTTCCAGGCATTGGGAGCATATGAACTAAATGCACGGTCTCCAAAGGATTTAAGGTTTGTACAAGGTATTTCTAGACTGTTGGATTCCGAAAAGCTGGTGGTACGATGCTTGGCCTGATGGGGTAGTATATCTGACAGATAGGTTGGAGCCATAGAATGAAGTTACCTAAAAGTGAGCGACAAAACCTTGAAGTCAATCCGTTGCTTAACTGGTAGCCAGTGCAGGTCGGCGAGAAGTGGAGTAATGTGGCAACTGCGAGGCTCACGACAGACAAGCCGAGCTGCAGAGTTTTGCACCAGCTGCAATCGCCTGATCGCACATGCTGGTAGGCCAGTAAGCAGTTAGTTGCAGAAGTCGAGACGGGATGTCACGAATGCATGGACCAACTTGGACGTGGTATCATTATCTAAACAAGCCCGAATTTTAGCAATGTTATGAAGCTGAAAATAGGCGGATTTGACTGTGGAGCTGATATGGTCGTCTAACGAGAAGTCGCTTTGGAATATGACACCTAGATTGCGAGCTGATTCAACTGGAGATATGCTGGCAGAGCCAATTTTGAGAGTCAGCCTTTCCAATCTCTGGATCACACTGGGTTTGCCCATAACTAGCAAGTTAGTTTTATCATCGTTAAGTTTTAAAAAATTTGCTGCCATCCATGTGTGGATGTCATCAATGCATGCAGCTAGTGAGTTTAGAGAATTGGAGGTGGTCGAAGGCTGGGAGGGATCAAAGCAAAGGTACAACTGAGTGTCGTCCACATAGAAGTGAAAGCCTTGATTGTGCTTGGCAATCACATCAGCAAGAGGGAGAGTATAAACCGTAAAAAGAACCGGACCTAGCACTGAGCCCTGAGGTACTCCATATTTCAGTGGTACTTCAGATGATCTTTGTCCATTCACGTCAATACTCTGGAGTCTCCCACTGAGATAGGACTTGAACCACTGCAGAGCAGTGCCAGTGATGCCCAGGCGAGATGAGAGGCGCTCTGGAAGAACTTTGTGATCGAAGGTACCAAAAGCTGCCGAAAGATCAAGCAAAACAAGCAGAGACACTCTACCCATGTCTGCATTCCTATGTAGGTCGTTGTGTACCCGAAGCAATGCTGACTCTGTGGAGTGATTAGCTCTAAAGCCAGACTGGAACTTACTAGCAAGGTGTGAGGTTTCGATATACGAGTTCAGCTGGTCCGCCACGACCCGTTCGAGTGTCTTTGATCGGAATGGTAGAAGGGAAACTGGGCGGTAGTTGCTTAAGTTCTCTTGGTCATGTGTAGCTTTCTTGAGAAGTGGCCTGACTACAGCTTTTTTGAAAGGTGCTGGGACATGACCTGAGGCTAATGACATATTAATTATGTTAGTTATGCATGGCAGCAGCAGATCAATGCAAGGTAGGAGCAGGACAGTGGGGATAGGGTCCAAAGGACTTGTTGTCTTTTTTGATTGAGATACGAGCTTTAGGACTACATCACTAGTGACCTGTTTAAATGCAGACATTGAGGTGCAGCCAGGAACCGAGGAACAGCATTCTAGTGGGAAGGTTGTCATCGCAGGGCAAGAGGTCATTGATTTGTATCCTGCAGTGGGCGTTCTTCATTGATGCTGCAAGAGGTAGGGACAGTCGTACTTCTGTTGCTATACACAGGAGGCTGTTAGATCATCTAGTATTTGCTTAGTACTATCACTCACTGAAATAACGAATTACGAGCATGGCTGCAGGCAGTAAACTAAATGCCAATTATTCATTAACCTTGATAGGCCTAGGCCAATGGGCTGCTTCATAATTAATTCTGTAATGAGATTAATGTGTGACGTACGTACCTAGTCAGTATTAAGTGTGTTTACCTCATCACAGTGGCCTTCTTCGGCAATGGTGTCACATTGGGGGTTCAAAATGACCATTATGTAATGCCTGCCTCAGTTGTGCTGCGATAAATTTAATTAGCCTCTGACCTTATTATCTGTAAGCGACAGTTACAAAAATTTAAAGAGATAGTAAATATAACATAATGTATCTGTATAGCGCTTTAAGAGAACTGAATCAACCCATGTGCTTCATATACGCCGCAGGGGTCGATCCAACGACTTCGTCGTCAAAGGTAAGTGCCTTGACCTCGGTCATCAAAGGCTAGTATCTAAACCCTTGGGCCAAACCAGGGCTGTATATGTTCAGATGCCAACGTGTGCATGAGTGTACGACCATTTACCGATGAGTGTGAACGTGTTTGCGTGCACGCTCGTGTGTGTGTGCCAACGTAGCTGGGCAATCAGAAAGGAATGTCAGATATGGGGCAGCCAGAGTCTTGGACGACTGCACACAAATGAGATATCGCAGCCATCACTGAGTACATACTGCCGACGAGGAAAGGATATGTCTAGCCGGTCTTAACTGCTAAAATCGAGCTTCTGACACATAAGGCTGCTATTGCAAGTGCCCGATTGCGACAGAAGCAAAATCTAATGGCACCCAAGTGCATCGCTGGCAACCTGCTTCTGCCAATTCACTGATTCACTGCATTGTTAGAGCTTGTCTGTGTAGGCTAAGAAATGGGTAATATCGTGAGCACACGCAGGCACCACTTTCGAGCGCACACGTGCATGAGGCAAGCTCTCGCCGACGCACACGAGCTACCAGCACGAGCTTTCACGAACGTAAAGGGATCCGATAGCACAAACGTGCACAGATAGCCACCGAGCGCAGGCACCCCCACGTCAACCAACGGCACGTGATGATCGTCGATGTTGGCTCAGGCACCCTCTCCCTGTATTTGCCCCAAGCCGTTTCAGCTTCCGGGCTACGCTCAGTGCACACCGGCTCCCAGGCCACAACAGAGTGGCTGCAACAGCTGCTTCCAGCCACGATGCAGGGCAATCACTCGGAAGAGCCCATCCTTGCTAGAAGTGCAGGCGGCAGCAGCAAACATTGCGCCGATGACCGTGCACGAAGTCTCAAAAGACCGAGGCACTGTGATAATGGTGTCATACAGGGCTCTCATCTGCTCGCGAGCAAGTGGGCATGGCTGCCTAGCCTGCCTACAAGCTCCTGAGAGCTCTTGCCAAGGCTAGCTTAGACTGACACAGAGTCATCGGGCCACCACTCTCCATGGGATGGCCAGTTTTGTGCAAGCGTTGGCATCGCCAGAGCCACCAGCAAGAAGTCGTCTACCACAGGCTTACCGCGGCTTTGCTCCTCCATAGTTAGCTGAACTGCTTCGCCAGTTTCAGCCTCCTCGTGCTCTCAGGTCCAAACACGGGCAAAACATTAGCTATTCCATTCCTCTGCTTAAGGTTGGCGACAGAAGCTTTTGCTCTGCTGGTCCTAGACTGGGAAATTTGCTTCCTAAATTCTTAGGCAACGAAAACTACTCTCCTGCTGCCGACTGTTACACATCCTTTCCAGCAGTCCTGAGCTGCTACTTTCATGTTATTCACTACCTCAACTGCTCTCCTGACTCTGCTATGCTCCCCACTTTCTCTTTGTTTTGTGAAATGAAGTCTTTTGGCTAAGCTGCTTAAGTCTGAAAATCCCGAATTTCGTCACGATATCTCCTGACTGGTCATCATTTAAAAAGAAACTAGAATCACAGGTGCACAATCCAAAAATGCTGATATCGACGATCAACCATCTCCTCAACCACTCCCAGATTAGCTCATTACCTAATGATGCCGAGCTGGTTTGGTCTAGCGGTTAAGGTGCTCGCCCTGACTGAGGTCGTGGGCTCGAGCCCCAAGGCATATGTGAAGCGCCTGAATAGAGATTAAGTTCTCTTGCGGCGCTATATAAATGAATTATAAATGAATTATCCTTGTGATGATCTAGCCGATCGCTTTTTTCGATTCTTTGTGAAGAAGATGGACAAGATCAGGAAATCCATCCCTTCGATGACAACCTCCCCATAGAATGCTGTTCCCTGATTCCTGACTGCACCTCAATGTCTACATTTAAGCAGGTCACTAGTGATCTTGTCCTGAAGTTCATATCCCAATCAAAGAAGACAACAAGTCCTTTGGACTCCATTCCTACTATCCTGCTCCTACGTTGCATTGACCTGCTGCTTCAATGCATGACTAACATCATTAATATGTTATTGGCCTCAGGTCATGTCCCAGCACCTTCCAAAAAAGCTGTAGTGAGGCCACTTCTCAAGAAAGCGAAACTAGACAAAGAGAACTTGAGCAACTACTGCCCAGTCTTCTTTCGACCAATCCTATCAAAGACACTGGAACGAGTCGTGGCAGACCAGCTGAACTCATTATTGAAGCTTCAAACCTTGCTAGTAAGTTCCAGTCTGGTTTTAGAGCTAATCACTCAACAGAATCAGCATTGCTTAGGGTGTACAACGATTTACTTAGGAATGCAGACATAGGTAGAGTTCACTGCTTGTTCTGCTCGATCTTTCGGCAGCTTTGATACTATCGATCACAAAGTTCTTCTAGAGCGCCTCTCATCTCGCTTGGGCATCACTGGCACTGCTCTGCAATGGTTCGGGTCATATCTCAGTGGCAGACTCCAGATTATTGACGTGGATGGACAAAGATCAGCCGAGGAATCTCTGAAATATGGGGTACCTCAGGGCTCCATGCTAGGTCCGGCTCTTTTCACGGGTTATACTCTCCCTCTTGCTGATGTGATTGCAAAGCACAATATAAGCTTTCACTTCCATGTGGATTACACTCAGTTGTACCTTTGCTTTGATCCCTCCCAGCCTTCGAGCACCTCGAATTCTCTCAACTCGATGCATGTATTGATGACATCCGTACATTGATGGCAGCGAATTTTCTAAAACTAAATGATGACGAAACTCACTTACTAGTTATGGGCAAAACCAGTGTGGTTCAGATATTGGAAAGGCTGATGATCAAAACTGGCTCTGCCAGCTTGTCTCCTGTTGCATAAGCTCGAAATCTAGGTGTCATGTTCCAAAGTGACCTCTCGTTAGACGACCACATCAGCTCCAGAGTCAAATCTGCCTACTTTTACTTACATAACATTTCTAAAAGGCGGGCTCTTTTAGAAAAGGATACCACGTCCAAGTTGGCCCATGCATTTCTGACATCCTGTCTCGACTTCTGAAACTCGCTGCTTACTTGCCTGCCGCCAAGTGCGATCAGGTGATTGCAGCTGTCACAAAACTCTGCAGCTAGGCTTGTCTGTCGTGAGCATCGCAGTTGCCACATCACACAACTTCGCGCCGACCTGCACTTGCTACCAGTCAAGGAACGGATTGACTTCAAGGTTTTGTTGCTCACTTTTATGTCACTTCATTGATTGGCTCCAGCCTATATGTCAAACTACTCCCCCACCAGGCCAAGCATTGTACCACCTGCTTTTCGGAATCCAACTGTCAACCAATACCTCGTACAAACCTCGAATCCTTTGGAGACCATACATTTAGTTCGTATGCTCCCAAAGCCTGGAACTCCCTCCCGAATTGCGGCAGAACATCCCCTGACTTGATCACATTTAAAAAGAACTTAAAATGAAACCTATTTAGGACAGCATTTAGTGGGTCCATGTGATTCGTCCTGTTTGTGCTTATGCGTGCTGACAATGTGCATGCTGCCACTAACCACATTTGCATGCTGACGCTGTGCATGTCACCCCAACCATGCTAATAATCTTGTTCGTTTATCAAGTATGATATTATTCACCATTCAATTGCATTTACCTTTGCAGGAAATGTAAAGCGCCGAGAAAAAGATTGTGTTCTCCGAGGGCATTTTGTCAAGTGCAATATTATTATTGTTATTATTATTATTATAACTAGGCGAATCTGTTGCCTTGGCAGTGTGCGAGGAGTAATAAGCCGAATACTACTGCTACTAGAATACTTAGTTCACTAGTGCACTGTTTGATTAATGAGCTACAATCTGGTCTTATGACAGAGTGTATGCAATCTGTAAACAATCCTGTGACCTCCAGTTTTAAGGCGAAGCTAATAAAAATCAGTCTCACCCATGGGCTGCGTTAGTCTACTGGCTCAGCCAGTCTGGCTGCCATTGTAGGTGCTTCATTATTACTTAGAATTTAGTGTTGAGCTGACCCCAAAATATCTCCTGCTGGTAAGCTGTGATTTCCGGATCTAGAGTTTGAGGGTTTGAAAACTCGATTAACGGTCACTTATAAATCTTTTGGCCGGTGATGGTTAATTAGGCACAGGTTCACAACTAGCAGCTTTGGCTGTTTACCGTATCGTAGGAACGATTTTTCATTTGATTGTCGTCAAGAGAGTAGCAGTATGGTAATGGGTGAAGAAAGCTCATTAATTCATTTAAGATATTTAAAAAATGTACTTATTATTTTTAGAGAAATATCTAACCAACACGTGTGACTATACAGGTGAACTATTAGGATTACATAACGCTAAACCCTGGGCTTCATGCTAGACATCTTAATCAGAAACCTGCTATTATGTAATCAATTCTTACCCGGTAATGAATCTCATTATATACGGTGTGGATTGAATTTGAAGACCAAAGTAGACTATTTTGTTCGTAAGTGACAATCAAGATGTAAATTCATGAGTAACTTATCAAAAATGAAGGTGAAAAGTGGTTCACATAGTATATTAAGAGGGTCAACTCTCAGAAATAAAAAAAATGATTACTTACAATATATCAAGCACGGACAAGAAGTGACAATCACGTAAGGTTCATACGTAGACCAAGATGCATAAGCGCTACAGAATAGTTTAAGGGCCAACTTTTAGAAGAACTGGGTATTTCATATGTGCACTAAATGCTGCTCAGGAAAGAACGCCAAACACGCAATACCAGCAGTACATTTTTATAGAGCCCCTAGTTATTAATTAATTAATATCCCTATTAAATTAAAATATTAAATATTATTATTAAATTATTTATTAAATTTTATATTATATATTATATTAATTAAATACCCCTTAATCTCTTTCTACTCACCTGACATTGGACACATTAAGCCAAGTTCAAGAAGAAGTCAACATAACTGATTTGAGCAGAAGCGTATTCAGCCGTGTCTTAGTAATGCAAAATCATTGCAAAGGGTTGATACAATTAAGTCCATCAGAGGGTCATTCAAGCGAGACCAATATGGTTTGGCCCAGTGTTTAAGGTGCTCGACCTGGCTAAGGTCTCGCCGAAGTCGTGGGCTCGAGGCATATGTGAAGCGCCTGAATATAGATTAAGTTCTCTTAGGGCACTTTACAAATGAATTATTTATTTTATATTTAATAGGAATAATGATGACAACAAAAACAGCCTCGTTTATACACCACGGTAAGGGCACCTATTCTCTTACCAGGCGCTTTATAACTTACTGCGACAGAATCCATTAACCTAGGGTTAGCGACATACTCGGTGCCAAGCATGCCCAAGACAACGAAAGTCCTACTTATGTCATCCTTCGAGGGCCAACATAAACACAATCATTACCACAGTGTTGTGAGGCCACATGCTAGTAACGTCCAGTGAATCGCACTTGTTTATTCACATAAAGCACAAACTAAAAAAACTTGGAGGTTTACTAGGAAGAAGTGAAATCTGACCTCAACAGACCGATCAAAGATGATATTTAAAAGAAGCAACGTATTCGTTTTCGCTAAGCATATATGGAAGAGAGTTCGAGCTTGCGGTTGCATCATCAGTCATCTGATCCACCACAACTCGTTCCATTGTCTTTGATAGGAATGGCAGCTGGAATACTGGACAAAAGCTGCATAGGGTCGTTGACAGATTCTGATCTTGTCTGCTGATAAAGAAGCTACAGAAGCAATCAACTAGATTTCCATAAGGATTAGTTGCTGAAGAGCTGACCTTGGAGTGGTTTAAGAGATGTTTGATTTTCGAAGTCAGCATTTTTAGATTGTGCATTAGCAATTCACCAAGTTTCAAAAGAAGCCAGAGTTAGCCGTTGTCAGAATGGATTGGTATGACCTTCAGGATCCTCGTATGCTTGTAGACAGGCAGTCAGTCAGGATCTTTTGTATCCTTTCTCAACCTTGGGCTTGGTAGACCAGGCCAGTTTATTGCCTGTGGTAAACAATATACCGTCTCCAGTGCGCTTAGTTAGAGCTGCAAACTCATGGAGCATTTCAGCCTCGTGTTGTGGCGTCGATACCGTTGAGAACAGGTCAGAAGGAGAATTGAGAAGGGAAAATAAATTATTTTCGTGCGGACATCGTGGAAGTCAAGGGTCTTGGTTTTGTTATTGACAGGTGGCTTTAGATTAGGAGGAACGCTCCAACTGTAGACCACACACGATCTGAATGAGAATAGATAAGCAAAATTTGGTAATAATAGGGAATGATAGTATGCTGTTGTAGGAGAGAATTAGATCTAGTGTGTGACCCTCAATGTGGCTAAGGGCGTGCACAAAAGCCACAAGAGAAATTAAGTCACTAAGTTCACAAAATGCACCGCTAAAGGAGATTATGAAATGGAATACTGAAATCCAAAATAATAATTAAAGGCCAATTTATTACACAAAGAATAGGAGTGTGATCAAAGAAACTTAAGATGAATTAGGACTTGATACCTAGGGAAATAGACTACAGCCACAAATTTCAGCTTTATAGTCGTATGAACCCAGAACAACAGATTCAAGAGACTGCTTCGAGGGAACTGTAAACAGTTCCAAGTTTCTTCGGAAGTTCCAGTTTTCAAGTTGAGGGAATAATGCGCGACAATGGTGAATCGATCAGTTTTGATTAATTTTGGGGTATGCAAGAATGATAAGCTTGTCGCGTTTAGGAGGTTAGGGCCACGAGCCTAAACCGCTTCAGCGAGGTCTCGGTCACGGCGAACAGGTCCAGGTTGTTGACAATAATCATGTCATATATTATCAGGAGCTTGTTGCAAATTTACCGAGCATACCAAAGTCAAGCATAGGGATTGGCCACCGAGGTTGTAGTATGCATGCATGATGACCACTAAGTCAGAATGATTCACAGCAGCCCTTGAGGGAGATCGCTCAGGGCGGCACGAGACAATGTTTAAAATACCTAAAGAACTGAACTTTCGGCCACAGAGGGTTTCTATGGCACGGCCTTCGTTTAGATAAACCCAAACCACGGATCAAGTTAACTGCGACCGCATCTAGGATTGCATTTGGATGGCGATAGTTCAACGATGACACCATGATCATACCTAACAAACATGTTAATTAAAGTCGGTTAAAGTACAGCAGCGGCCGGTGCATGGTGGGGAAGGCCGCCTGTATTGAGTCAGCCATAAGCAGTAAGCGTTCAGACATCTAGAGGCATGCAATTTCCTACGCGCTTTGTCATAAAATAAACAGCTATGCTTTAAACAGGTCTTAGCTGTATCGGTTTCTGCAAAAGATGTTCGTAAAAACTTCGATTTTCGAAGAGAATTCTTCAAGGGACAAAAAAGCTAGTAGTGCTTGGTTTCATTAGGCGAGAATATAAATAAATAAAATAAAATAAATAAATAAAATAAATCCTAGCTGCTTAACAGCCTCTTTTTGTATAGCGACAGAAGAGCTTTTATGGCTATCACACCGCTTGCAGTGACGATAAAGGATCGCCCTCCACAGGAATCGAACCCACGACTTCGGGACCGAGGTCATGAAAGCAACCGCCAAACCCAGTGTGCCATCACGGCATAAGCTGCTTCTACTCCACATATCAGCAATAATGCACAGCTAACAGAAAGCGCCAATTTTCCTGAACTAACATAATTTAAATGCAAATTCACAAAAGATTTTGTATGAAACTGTTTATTTACTGATACAATATTTTAATCAGGCTGATAACGTATCGGTTATAATACATATAGCAAAGTAAAGTAGCTAAAGACGTGACCTGGAAGTTGCCATTTCATCAGGCCTGTACAATCAGATAGAAATGAAGAATTTTCAATTGAGAGGGAATTGCTATAAGTTTGATTTGTTCTTACAAACTAATCTATACCAGCCCACATAGCGGAAACATGATGACCACGGGTGTGTGGGTTGGCGACATCGGATTAATCTTTTTGGCGATTTTCAAATGCTCGTAATTTGGGAAAAATTTAGCAATCAATTATAACTCAAATGCGTGACAGTGTGCACGAAGGAATAGCGTGGCCAAGGCAATACACTCGTTTAGTGTATCAAACAAGCAATTATATAGGATTACATAGTAGAACAAAAACCGGATTATATTATATAGATTATATAGTTATATAGGATTATATAGTAGAACAAAAACCGCTTATGCAAGCTCGCTGATGATTGTTGCATTGAACACCATTGTTGCTTTCGGTAACCACCAGGGACACCACAAGTGCAGGCAAAACCTGACAGCTTACAAAAGCAGATTTTAAATATCACAACATACATTTTGAAACGTATTTAAATATAGACTATATGTCTATGCCTTCGCTCAGAAGTAAGGTGTT